>CM028136.1:489490000-489497500 GCA_016271365.2 Neoceratodus forsteri
AATTGAAGGCCAAGTCCTTTCCACCTGCAGACCTTTCTGAGACCACTGCTTTAGAAGAGGAGTTTTTTTTCAAACAACATGAAGTCTTGCTATATTATAGACATTAGCAGTTTGATCCAGCTCTAGAACTGCCCCGGAGTGAAATGGTTAAAACCATTCCAAAATAGAATTTTGGCACGAGAGCAGCTCTATCTGTGTCATTTCAAACTTGAACTGTCAGATTCTTTACTCCGCCTCAGTGAACAGTCGCTCGGAGATTTCTCCTTCTGCTCGGTTCATTTCTCGGTTTAAAAGTGTTTTCTCGGTTGGATTTAACGAGAATAGTTTTATTTAACCATAAAACCGTTAGGTTCAAGCTCTATCTGTGGTAACACGTAAGTAAATGAAGGTTTTGTCTGTGTGGAACTTGTAAGTTATCGGTTTGGTTTTGAACCGATCAGTGGGTTTTAAAAGTTACTATTTTAGATGCGGTTCCGGTTCTTATCGGTTCTAAAAAACGGATTTATTACGTTTTTCCAATACCTGTGACACGGTTAGGAACCGATAAGGGTGTCTTGCCCAGCACTGCCGCTAAAAGGGCAGGTTTTGTTAGGCTGGCATTATGTCTGAGAAACCAAAAGAAAAACCGGCCCACTGGGTTTCAACACTGTGATGTTTGTGGGAAGTCTTTGCCAAGGCTGACCCACACACCTATGTGTTTATTGTCTGGGTTTGACCATCTCCAGTCAGACTGCCAGGTATGTAAGAATTTCCTGCAGCCACCCTGGAAAAAGATTGGGCAGGCTCAGGGAGCGAGAGGCCAAAAGTCCGCTGACCCGGATGGCCAGCCCGGTTCGGTGCCAACCGAACCAGAGGGAGTGCCCTCTGACCAGGGCCAGACTTCCTCGGGCAAAAGAAAAGCTGGTTCTGAGAACCAATTCCAGTAAAGAAAACAAGAAAATCAGCAGGTCTGGAGTCCAAAATTCCTTCTCCAACTGCTGCAGAGATAGCAAAAGCCATACAAATTGTCCAGTCACTGTCTCAGGGTCCGTCCGAACCACCACTATCTGGTAAAAGGTCGGTTTGTCCGGTCCCAGTGGTTCAGGATTATGATATTGAGAATTTTATGAACCAGAGGAGGGAGGAGGATTATGAACAGTATGAATGTGGCTGGGAAGGTCTGGGTGTGCCCATTGAACGGACATCTCCCCAGACAGACCTTTAGAATCTCCCCTATGCTGTCTGAGTCCCCATCTCATTTTATGTTTTATAAAAAGTTGCTGAAACCTCCAGCTTCCTTTAGAAGAGGCTGTGGATGAGCAAGAGGAGCCTGATTTTGTAGAAATGATGGATATTCCAGAGCCTAGGAGATTGTCTATTCCTTTACATAAGTCTTCTAGAAACAAACAATTAAAATTTTAAAAGCTCCTAATTCTGTGCCTCCTGTAGATAAAAAGATGGACAGAAGGTATACATTGTCAGGCCCTGATACAGAATTCCTTTCTCAGCAGTGCAGTCATGTTGGGAGTAGTTCAGGCTGCTGCCTGTGATAAAAGCTAATATTCCTTGGCTTCACATCCTCCTGACAAGATTCCAGGAAGATTGATGCCATGGCAAAAAACAGTATATGGCAGCCTCTCTGGGACTCAGGCAAGCAAATTATATGGCTTATGTAGCTAGGTATCAGAAATCTAGATGGGATACTGTTATGCAATTGGCCAAGCAGGCCCATGGCCAGCTGGCTAGTGAACTAGAACAGGTGGCAGCTGATGGCATTGAAGCCTCTAAGGTTCAGTTTCATGCTGCTGTGGATGTTGATGTTTCCTCTAGGGTCATGGCCACATCTGTAGCTTTTTGTAGGTTGGCCTGGCTCAGGTGTACTAGTTTGTCACAGGATACCCAGACTAAGGCTATGGATTTTCCTGTGGTGGGAAATTCTCTGTTTGGAGAGCAGACAGAGAATTACATGAAGAAGATGGATGAATATAGGGCTACTTACAAGAGTGCCCAGGCTAAGGAACGACAAGCCACTCCTCAAAGACATGCCCCAGGGGTAGGGGTAGGCCTTTTCACAGGCCTTTTACAGACTCAGGCCTCCTCTGCCTATGCTCAGAGTGGCTTCTTCAGAGCAGGGGCAGGCGGGGTGGGCAGACCTGCTCCACCCCCAGCCTAAAGCTCCTCGAAACAGGCACCCTGATGGGGTGCCCAGGGCCATTCTCCTGTACCAGTGGGGGGCAGGCTGGCTTTCTTCAGTCAGAATTGGGCTTCTTTAACCTCAGACAAGTGGGTTCTGGAAGTAGTAAGCCAGGGTCTGGTTCTCAGCTTCAAAAAGTTTCCCAAGTTGAGAAGCAGACTTTTTCTACATAAGTGCTTCAGAGACCCTCACTCTGGAAACAGAGGTCTCATCCTGTTAGCTCAGAGCAGTAGAAAGGGTTCCTCCTGCATCAGGGCAGGGGTCTGTATTCAGATACTTCCTTACCCCAAAAGACAGGAGAGTGGCCATTTTAGATCTCAGATATCTGAACAAGCATCTTTTGAAACCAAAGTTCAAAATGGTAAATCTGGCAATGATTTTACCTTCCTAAGGCCAGGGGACTGGCTAGCCTCCCTGGACCTCAAGGATGCCTATTTCCATGTCTAATCAGAAGATCCCATCAAAAGTACCTCAGATTGAACTGCCCTCAGGTCATTACCAGTTCAGAGCAATGCCTTGACCTTACCTCTGCTCCAAGGGTATTCACAAAGTGTCTAGCAGTGGCCCACTAAGGAGGCAGAGGATTGCTGTTTCCTATCTGGCAGACTGGCTCATTGTAGGCCAGTCCCCAGAAAAGGTAAATCTCACCTGCAGGTCACCCAGCAGCTTCTCACCTCCTGGGTTTTCTGCTAAACCTACCAAAGTCGGTTCTGGAACCAGTCCAGGTACTCACCTTTATAGGGGCAGAATGGACACAAAGCTAGCCAGAGCCTTTCTTCCCCAGAAAGGGTAAGGAATTTAGTGGCTCTGGCCTCTTCCTCTCTGCAGGTCTCTCGACCAGCAAGACACTTTCTGCAGCTCCTGGGGCACATGGCTGCATCCACAGCTGTTGTGCAGGAGTCAGATTTCAGATGAGAGACATTCAGTTTCACTTGAGAACCTTTTGGTCTCAGAGAAGAGACCCCCTTCTCAAGTTGGTCCCAGTATTCGAACCTTGATCCTAGCTCTCCAGTGGTGGCAGGATCAGAGCAATTCAAGGCGGGGTCCCTTCATTCCCTTCTTACGACTTGACTCTCACTACAGATGCTTCCCTTCTGGGTTGGGAGCCCACATGGGCGACCTTTCCACTCAGGAGTTTGGTCCCCAGGAATCTCTGCTCACATCAATTTGCTGGAACTCAGAGCTGTCTTTTAGCTCTTCAAGCTTTTTCTGCTTCTGTCCATGACAAGGTGATACAAGTCAGAACAGACAACACCACAACAATGTGGTACATCAACAAACAGGGGGCACTCTGTCTTGGCCTTGTGCACCGAGGCAATGAAGTTGTGGTCTCTGGCCTATTCCTGAACACTTCCTCATAGCAGTTCACCTTCAGGGAAGGACAATGTCCTAGCGGATGCCCTCAGCAGGATTTCCCAGGGCCATCACGAATGGTCCCTGGATCCTCAAGTGCTGGGGATAGTTTTTGCCAGGTGGGGCATCCCTCAGATAGATCTTTTGCAGCCCCAGACAATCACAAACTTCCTCTGTTCTGTTGCAGGCCTCCAGTGCTGGGCTCAGTTCCCTGGATGCCCTTCTTCTGGATTGGGGCGGAAGTTCCTCATGCTTTCCCCTTCCCTCCTGTTCAAGTACTAGTCAAATCAGATCTCAGCCTTGCAGGGTGATTCTGATTGCCCTGGATTGGAGCCAGGCAGCCTGGTACCCACTCCTTCTGTCACTGACAATCCATCTTCCCCTTTGCCTCCCCAGGATTCACAACCTGTTGACTTGTGCCCAGGGAAGGGTTTGGCATCCAGACCTCAAATCCCTCAACCTCAAGGCCTGGCTCTTGAGGAGTTAGAGTTTGCTGATTTACACCTCTCTCAAGGTGTTCTTGAGATCCTAAAGGCTTCCAGAAAGCCTTCCACTAGGGCTACTTATAGTTCTAAATGGAAAAGGTTTTCCATTTGGTGTGCTGGGAAAATATTTCCCAGAATCTGCTGATTTGCCCATTGTATTAGATTACATGGTCCATCTTAATTCCTTGGGTCTCAGACCAGCTACCCTGAGAGTCCATTTGGCAGCTGTATCTGCTTTTGTGTCAGCAGGAAAGTCATCCCTCTTTCCCTCACCCTATGTTTTCCAAGTTTTTAAGGATTACTCCATACTAATCCACCCTTTGGGACCGGCCCTGCCTGGGACCTTAATGTTTTGTATTGCCCAGTTAATGCAACCCCCTTTTTGAACCTCTGTTTTCTGCAGAGCTTAAGTATCTAACTTGGAAAACTGTTTTTTTGGTGGCTATCACTTCTGCTAGACGCATAAGTGAGTTGCAAGCCTTGTCAGTGGATACTGACTTTATTTCTTTCCACAGGGATAAGATAGTCCTTAGGACTACTAGGAAGTTTTTACCTAAGGTGGTTTCAGATTTCCATCTTAACCAATCTATCTCCCTTCCAGTATTTTTCACTGATCACTCCTCTTGGTGAGAGAGGTTGCACAACCTGGATGTTAAGAGAGCTCTTAGTTATATATAGAGCGCATCAAAGGTCACAGGTTCGAATCACTCCAACTTTTCCTTACCTATGGTGAAGTTGGGAAGGCAAACCTGCCACTAAGAGATCAGTTGCCAGGTGGATTGTCTCTTGTATCCAATTTTGTTATCAGAACTGGGCAGAGATCCCCCTCTGGCTTGAGGGCTCATTCTACCAGGGTACAGCTGCGTCTCTAGCTGCTGCCAGAGACATCCTATATTAGAGATATGCCAGCTGCTACTTGGAAAACGGTACACACTTTTACAAGCATTACTCCCTGGATGTCCAGGCCAGGAGAGATGCTCGGTTTAGCACAGCTGTTCTTCAGAGCCTATTCCCTAAGTAGGTTCTGCCTCCTCCATGGAGGTACTGCTGTGTAGTCTGTTACTGTCATAATATAGCAAGACTTCATGTTGTTTGAAGAAAAATTACTCACCTTAGTAATGTTGTTTCTTCTAATGGAGTCTTGCTATATATGACCTGCCCTCTCAGAACTTCTTGGGTGGGGTGCGGGCAACTTAGTGTGGGCACTATTTTATGCCCTTTTAGCGTTTCTCCCCTTTTGGGAGTTTGGGGTGTGTGTGTTTTATTATACTGTTGTTTTATTCTCATGTTGTTAGAATTGTGTTAGTAGTGCTGGTCCCCTGACTTGAGTCTTGGGTGTTGGGACCAGCAATGGTTGTTAATATTTAGGTAGCCATTTGGCTAGTGTAGGTTACAGCTTCCACACAGACCTTAGTGAGTTTTTGCTCGTAAAGATCTGACAGTTCAGGTTTGAAATTACACAGATAGAGCTGCTTCTTAGAGCTCGTGCTCAAAGTTCTGTTTTGGAATGGTATTAACCATTTCACCTCCGGAGCAGTTCTAGTGGTGGGACAAACTGCTACTGTCATAATATAGCAAGACTCCATTAGAAGAAACAACATTACTAAGGTGAGTAATTTTTTCTTCTGGTTCAGGAAGAAATCTATACCCTTCCTCGGAAGGTGGCAATAGAGCCCATCCCCCTCCATCTTGGGGACGGGTTACTATTCTTATTTCTTTCTGGTTCCAAAGAAGTCCGGTGACGTGAGGCCCATCCTGGAGCTCAGTTCCCTGAACCTGTTTGTGGAGTACAGGAGGTTCCGAATGCTCTCTCTGCAGAGCCTTCTGCCCCTCCTTCGGCCAGGACAGTGGCTGTACACCCTGGACATGCAGGATGCCTACCTGTATATCCCTATCCACGCATCCCACCGCATATACCTTTGGTTTGCTTTTCAGGGGGACCACTACTAGTTCAGAGCCCTCCAATTTGGTCTCTCCTTGGCCCCCCGAGTATTTACCAAATTCCTCTCTGTGGTGGCAGCCCACCTGCATACCCAGGGGGTTCAGGTTTTCCCTTACCTGGACGATTGGCTCCTGGTGGCCCCATCCAGGAAGGATCTCTTGTGCTCCCTTTCCCTTACCCTGCAGTTTTTCACCTGCTTGGATATTATCATAAACCAGGCCAAGTCCCATTTGATCCCATCTCAAAGACTCCAGTTTATCAGGGCGATACTGGACATGACTTCTGGTATGGCCTTCCTGCCTTTGGACAGGGTGGCCACCCTTCAGTCTCAGGCCAGCCTGTTGTCCAGCCGCAGACGGGTCAGCGCCAGGTCAGTCCTTCGCCGCCTCAGGCTCATGGTGGCTGCTATTCTGACTGTGCCTCGCGCTCGGCTCCACATGAGAATCTCTCAGTGGACACTGGTCTCAGTGGGATCGATTGGTGGACGACTTGGATCGCGAGATCCTGGTCTCCTTCTCGATTGGTTTGGGACTTGCAATGGTGGATAGTTCAGGAGAACCTTTGCAGGGGAGTTCCCTCCCCCTTCCCCCAGATCTTAACAACAGACACCTCGGGAGAGGGTTGTGGAGCCCACCTGGGATCTCATTGGACCCAGGACTCTTGGTCCAGACTCGAGCAGACTCTTCACATCAGTGATCTGTACCTGATTCCCGGTCATCTGGCTGTTCAGACCGACAACATGTGTATAGTGTGGTACATCAACAAACAGGGAGGAACCCATTCCTACCCTCTTTGCAGGGAAGAGATGCGAGTTTGGGATTGGGCGATACTTCACAACCTTCACCTCATGGCGGTTCATGTTCCGGGGGTCGAGAACACTTTGGCAGACCACCTCAGCTGGTCGTCCGCCCAAGCGCACGAATGGGAACTGGATCAAGGGGTAGCAGGCGATGTCTTCCTCGGCTGGGGAACCCCTGAGCTGGACCTGTTTGCCTCTCCTTTCAACGCAAAACTTCCCGTCTTCTGCTTGCTCGCTTCAGGGCGTGGAATGATTTCGAGAGATGCTCTGTCTCTAAACTGGAAGGGCAGATTCATCTGTGCTTTCCCCCCCAATCCCGTTGATCCCGAGGGTCCTACACAAACTCTGTTCAGAAGGAGCTTGAATGATCCTCCTCGCTCCGTTATGGCCCTGGCAAGTTTGGTTCTCTCTTCTGCAACAGTACTCAGAGGAGCCTCCTCTTCCTCTTCCTCTGTCGCAGCTTTTGTTGACCCAGGACCAGGGGACCCTGGTCCATCCAGGACTCAAATCCCTTCAGCTGCATGCGTGGCTCCTGCAGACGTGTTTCAGTCCTGGTTCAGGGTTTCGTTGCAGGTGGCGGAGATTCTAGTGGAGGCCAGAAAGCCCTTTACTCGTTCCACTTATGCCATGAAATGGAAAAGGTTCTCTGTTTGGGCCTCTTCCAGAGCTTTTGAGCCTTTCTCCTGCTCTGTTGGGAGGCTCCTGGATTACATGTGTCGCCTCTTCAATCTGGGTCTCAGTCACTCCT
>CM028136.1:489502500-489520000 GCA_016271365.2 Neoceratodus forsteri
AGCTCAGGTCCTTGCCAGCATCAATGATCTTGATAGCACCAGATTGGCCCAGGCAGCCATGGTACTTGCTGCTGCTCTCCATGTCTGTAGCCAAGCCCATACACCCTCCTTGGAGGCACAACCTTTTAACCTCCAGTCAAGTGATGACTGTATCTGAACCTCAGATCGCGCAGACTCAAGGCATGGGTCTTGAGGACTTGGAGTATGCAGTCTTGCATCTCTCCAACAGAGTTTTGGATGTCTTAAGGGGTTACAGAAAGCCATTCACTAAGAAAACATATGCTTCAAAATGGAAAAGGTTTTCAATTTGGTGTTCTAACGATGTGGTACCAGCAAAGGCAGGGATCCCAGCACTGCAGGACTGTCTTATTCGTTTATATTCTTTGGGCCTGCAGTCCACTACTCTAAGGGTGTCTGCCTACATTTCAGCTGGAAAGGGTGCCTCTTTGGCATCAAATCCTATACTCAAGAGATTTTTTCAAAGGTCTGGCCTATTTGCACCCCCCTCATAGGGAACTGGTGCCAGCTTGGGATCTGAATGTTTGTATAGCCAGGCTCACAGGTCCCCTGTTTGAGCCTATGGCATCAGCTCATTTGAAATATGTCACATGGAAAACAGTTTTTCTGGTGGCAATAACTTCTGCAAGACGGATCGGTGAACTTCAAGCTCTGTGCACTGACCAGGAATACATTTCATCTCAAAGAGATAAGGTAGTTCTATGAACAAGCAGGACATTTCCTGGTGGGGGACTCCATTGTTGGAGGGGTAGAACTGGGGGAGGAAGGGGAGAGGGAGGTAAGGTGCCTGCCTGGTGCCATGGCTTGGAGGGACACTGAGCGACTCCTCAGAATCGCTGGAGCAGCTGCACAGGGGAGGGAGCTGGATGTCATTGTCCACCTAGGGACAACTGACCTGGCTGAGAAAGGGATCAGAGCAGTGCAGGAAGAGTTTATGGGGTTGGGGAGGGGCCTAGACAAGTAGCACGCATGGTAACCTTCTCGGAGGTGCTGCCTGTCTATGGCATGGGTGAGGCTAGGGTGCTGCACACCATGGGATTCAATCAGTGGTTGAAAAACTAGGCAGAGCTCAGGGATTTGGCTTCATTGGGGACTGGGGGTCCACCTTGAGTGATGCAGGCCTATACTGGTGTGATGGTCTGCATCTGTTCAGAAGGGGAACCAAGATCCTAGGTGATTAGGTCAGAATGCTTCATTGGCAAGCATTTAAACTAGCTAAGGGGGGAGGCACTGGAAAGAAGGGGAAATTCTAGCCCTCCCCCCGAAATCAGGGTAGTAAGTGAGGTAAACTCCAAGATAGAGATGTCGATAGGGAGAAGGGCAGGGGTAAATGGAGAAAATGACAAAGGCAGTAAGGACAGGGATGGGGCAAATAGGCGTAAGGCCATCAAGAAATGGTGGGTAATGAGTACCAATGCTAGTAGTCTGGGCAACAAACTCCCTGAATTGGTTGCCTTTGATGGAAGAGGGATGCCTGGATATCGTAGCAGTCACAAAAACATGGTACACAGAGAACCATGACTTGGATGTTGTCACACCAGAGTACACAATCTATAGGAGAGACGGGGAGGGTAGAAAAGGGGGAGGAGTAACTCTCTATGTAAGGGAAGGGGTAAAAGCAACGGATCAAAAGAGTAAACGGGGAGGAGAGGAGGCACTGTGGGTCATCTTAGAGAATGGAAATGGCACCACAGTCCGCACAGGGGAGTATACAGACCCCCATGTCATGGGGAGGGAATGGACAAGGATATAATAGAAGGTATCCTTAGGATGGCAGAGAAAGGGGAGATACTGTTGATGGGGTACCTGAATATGCCAGATGTTAACTGGAGCACCTTTGCTGCAGCCACATCCAAGAATAGGGCCATTCTCGATGCCCTACAGATGGCATGCCACAGACAGCTAGCTTTGGAACCCACTCGTGAAGGAGCAATCTTAGACCTCATATTCTCAAATGGGGACAGTGAGAGGATCTCAGATCTAGAAATGGGTAGCCATCTGGGAACAAGTGACCACCAAACAGTGTGGTTCACGGTAAACTCAGCTGCAGAGTCAAGCCACACAAAAGTGAGGGTACTGGATTTCAGGAGGGCTGACTTTGGCAAGATGGGAGAGTGCTTTAGAAAAGCACTAACAAACAGTCTAGGAGGAGGGTGGAGTAACAATGGGAAACATCAAAACTGCCATCACAGAGAGCATCGAGCCTTTGTGTGCAGCAAATAAATCAAAGCGAAAGAAAAAGCCACTATGGTTCTCAAAAAGGTGGTGGGGAAGGTTGGGAGGAAAAGACAGCATTTAGGAAGTATAAGGAAACACGGAGGCGCAGGACAGAGAACTGTACCAATTAAGGCAGAAGGAAGCAGAGAGGGAAGTCAGAATAGCAAAGGCCTCAAGTGAGGAAAAGATAGCCAAATTGGTTAAGAAGGGGGCTAAAACCTTTTATAGGTACATCAGGGAGCGTAGAAAGACAAAGGGAGGGATAGTGAGGCTGAACAGAATGGATGGTGGGTGGGCAGAGGGGGACAGTGGAAAAAGCAGGGATACTGAACAAATACTTCTGCTCAGTATTCACAAAAGAGGAGGAGGGGAGGTACTTAATCCAATTAACAGAAGCACTCTGGATAGGGGGGTTGATCCCAGTCCTTTCACAGAAGAAAGGGTTCTGAAAGAACTTCTAAAACTGAAGGTGGACAAAGCAATGGGGCCTGACGGAATTCATCCCAGGATTCTAATAGAATTAAGGGAGAACTAGTGACACCACTGACTACCCTCTTTAACAAATCGTGGGAGGATGATGTGGTACTTGAGGACTGGAGGAAGGCGGATTTGATTCCCCTTCACAAAAGTGGGAGCAAGACAGCGGCATACAACTATGGACCTGTCAGTTTGACCTTTGTGGTAGGGAAAGTGAAATGGCTTCTGAAGGAAAGAATTGTTGAGTACCTAGAGGCCAGTGGGGCACAGGACTTAAGGCAGCATGGGTTCACAGCAGGAAGGTCATGTCAGACGAATCTAATTGATTTCTTTGACTGGGTGACCAAAGTAGTAGACCAGGGAGGGGCTGTGGACATGGCCTACCTAGACTTTAGCAAGGCATTTAACACAGTCCCACACACAAGATTAATAACTGCTAATGTCTATAATATAGCAAGACTCCATCAAAAGAAACAACATTACTAAGGTGAGTAATTTTTTCTTCTCTGCTAACCCTCAGGGCTGTAGAGAGAGTTCCTACTCAGCACAGGGGCAAGGGTCTGTATTCCAGATATTTCCTTACCCCAAAAAAAGACAGTGAGGGGAGTGGCAGCCCTTCCTAGACCTAAGATATCTAAAAAAGTACATCTTAAAACCTGAATTCAAAATGGTGACTCTGGGAGTAATTCTTCCCTCTCTAAGGCCAGGGGATTGGCTAGCTTCCCGGGACCTCAAGGATGCCTGCTTTCACATCCCAATCTGGTGCTCCCACAGAAAGTACCTCGGGTTCTAATTGCCTTCAGGTCATTATCAGTTCAGAGCAATGCCCTTCAGCCTAACATTGGCTCCAAGGGTGTCCACAAAATGCCTAGCAATAGTAGTGGCCTTTCTCAGGAGATGGAGGATCTCCATTTTCCTATACCTGGACGACTGGCTTAGCGTGGGGCAGTCTCCAGACCAAGTCAGGTCAGACCTACAAGTTACACAACAGTTGCTCACTTCTCTAGGTTTTCTTCTCAATCTGTGAAAATCAGTTCTCGAACCAGTATAGCTCCTCACCTTCATAGGGGTAGAGTTGGATACTGTGCAGGCAAAGGCTTTTCTTCCCTTGGCAAGGGTGAAGGCCCTTATAGATCTTGCTTCCTCTTTCCGCCTTCTGGTGTCTCGACCAGCAAGACTTTTTTTTCAGCTCCATGGCCACATGGCAGCTTCCACTGAGGTGGTACAGGGGGACAGATTTCAAATGAGGGACATTCAGTTCCACCTGAGGTCCTTTTAGTCTCAGGAACCAAATTGATTCCGGTGACTCAGACTCTGGTTCAAGCTCTCCAGTCGTGGTTGGCCAGGACAGTCTCAAACAAGGAGTCTCATTCATCAGTCAGACTCATTCAGTGGTACTAACCACAGATGCTTCTCTCCTGGGCTGGGGAGCCCACCTAGGAGCCCTTATAGCACAAGGTGTCTGGTCTCCTCAGGAGTCCCTACTTCATATCAATCCTCTGGAACTCAGGGCAGTATTTCTGGCTCTCCAAGCTTTCTCGGACTCGGTGAGGAACAAAGTGGGTCAGGACAGACACCACCACCATCATGTAGTACATCGACCAGCATGGAGGCACTCGGTCTATGGCCTTATGCACAGAAGCCATGAAAATATGGTCTCTGGCTTATGCCCTGCAAGCATCCCTAGTAGCAGTCCATCTACCAGGGAAGGACAGTGTGCTAGCAGATTCCCTGAGCAGGATGTCTCAGTGCCACCACGATTAGGCCCTGGACCCCCCTTCATACTGAAAGTAGTCTTCTCCAGGTGGGGCATTCCAGAGATGGATCTCTTTGCAGCCCCAGACAATCATCAACTTCCTCTCTGCTGTTGAAGGCCTCCAGTCATGGGCACAGTTCCCCTGGATGCTGTGGTTCTGGATTGGGGGGCAAATTCCTTTATGCCTTTCCTCCCTTTCCCCTGTTATTCAAGGTCTTGGTCAAGATCAGGTCACAACCGTGCAGGGTGATCCTGATTGCACCAGACTGGACCAGACAGCCTTGGTATCCTCTGTTGTTGTCTCTAGCAGTCCATCTTCCCCTGTCTCTTCTCAAGAGACACAGTCTGTTAACCTCCCCTCAGGGAAGAATCTGGTACCCAAACCTTCAGTCTCTCAATCTCAAGGCTTGGCTGTTGAAGAGTTAGAATATGCAGGTTTGCACCTGTCTCAGGGGGGTGCTGGATATTCTCAAAGCGTCTCGAATACCTGCCACCAGAAAAATATATAATTCCAAATGGAAGACATTCAGTATTTGGTTTTCCCATAAGGATGTTTTACCGGATACTGCTGATCTGGCTACAGTTCTGGATTACATGGTTCATCTTAATGGCCTAGGCCTCAGGCTAACTGCTTTAAAAGTTCATTTAGCAGCTGTATCTGCATTCCTATCAGCAGGGAAGGCTCCCTCTCTGGCGTCTCATCCTGTCTTCTGTAAATTCTTTAAAGGTTTGGGTCATACCAGCCCTCCCTTTAGGGACCCTACCCCTGCTTGGGATCTTAATGTTTGCATTGCTCAGCTCATGCAACCCCCTTTTTGAGCCTTGGCTTCAGCTGAATTCAAGTATTTGACTTGGAAAACTCTGTTCTTGATAGCTATCACTTCTGCCAGGCATATTAGTGAATTACAGGCTCTGTCAGTGGAGCCAGATTTTATCTCATTTAGTCATTCCATAGAGATAAGGTGGTCCTCAGAACCAGTAGGAGGTTCTTATCCAAAGTGGTCTCAGATTTTCATCTGAACCCGTCCATATCTCTTCCTGTGTTCTTCACTGATCATTCTTATTCAGGAGAAAGAAGATTACATAGTTTGGATGTTAAGAGGGCACTTAGCTACCACATTAAGCAATCTAAGGCACTTGGGTATGAATGTCCCCAATTGTTTCTCACTTATGGTGAAGTGGGGAAAGGTAAACCTGCTACTAAGAGAACTATTGCCAGGTGGATTATCTCTTGTAGTCAATGCTGCTATGAAAAGCAAGGCAAAATACCCCCCTCAGGCCTGAGAGCTCATTCAACTAGGGGTACAGTTGCTTTCCTGGCTGCTGCTAGGGATATACCTTTACTAGAGATATGCAAAGCAGCCACCTGGAAAACTGTCCATACTTTCACCAAGCATTACTCTCTGGATATCCAGGCTAGGAGTGATGCTTGTTTTGGAACAGCCATACTGTAGAGCCTATTCCCAAAATAGGTTTGGTACTGCTTGGTAGTCTGCATATGTCAGAATACAGCAAAGCTTCATGTTGTTTGAAGAAAAAATTACTCACCTTAGTAATTGTGTTTCTTCTAATGGAGTCTTGCTGTATTCTGACCTAGCTCCCTTCCTACCTCCCCCCTCTCAGAACCTGTTTTTGGGAAGTGGGCTGGCAGGTACAGTGTTACACTTCAGGGGTGTACTTGGCACTCCTCCTTTGTAGAAGGGGAGAGCGGGTTATTGTTATGTTGTGTTTTTTGTAGTTATATGTTGGTTCACTACCTGATTACTATTTTGGGGTTCTCGACTTGAGTCTTTGGGGAACCCAATTTGTTGCCTGTTGGCTTATGTTCCTTTACAATTGCCACCATAGAAGTATAGTTAGTACAGGGTTTTACATAATTGATTAGCAGTTTTTTTTTCTTGGGACAATACTAACTGTTTAGAAAATATTTATATAGGTTTTCTAGAAGTGTTATGTTTGTAAAACACAGTGAGGCAGGTGCTATGCATTTTCACAATGTTTTAGCACTTTTATGAGCAAAACTCTAATCAAGTTTTAGAGGTAAATAAAATCCTGTAGTAATAGCTCATAGAAATCTGACAGTTGCACTTTGAAGTGCTGCAGACAGAGGTTTGAAACCGAGCTCAAACTCGATGATCTTACTTCGAGAGGGCGCTTGCAGTAGGTAATTACATATAGGACTGAAACCGGCAGGCGTCAGGACCCCACGGAAAAATTTCTAGCTAGCGGTCTCTGGCGGGGGATCGCCCCCACGTCAGGTGACCGACGTCATGCGACGTCATTATAAAGGGGCGGTTCCCCACGCCCGCCTTCCAGTTCTTTCCCGCCGTTAACTTGTGCCAGCGCCTCGCAGTAAAGTTCAGCGCTCATCAGCCTGTCTTTGGTAGTTCTACCATAGGTTTTTCTCGATTTTAATTCGATACACCACCAAAAAAGTAGACTATGTATGTCGTCCCCTATACCCTCCGAGCACAAGAATAAGTGTGACTCGTGTGGTGCCCAACTCCCGCATAAGGACGGCCATTCCCAGTGTCTCTTCTGTCTGGGCCCGGATCATCAGGTGGAGAAGTGCCAGCATTGCCTGAAATTCAACGCCGCCACTCGCAGACAGAGGCAGCAGTCCCTGAAGGCCCACATACTTAAAAAGAAAATGACCTCTATGGAGAAGGAGTTGGAAAAAGCTCCGTCAGGCTTCTACTTCCCCCGAAGGCCATCGTAAGGAGAAGGACAAGGAGAAGCATCAGGACCGGGGCTCCTCTTCCACCGCGACTTTGGCTGGAGTCGCCGTGTTACAGGTGATGTTCCCCCTTGGGGACCGCTCTGCGACGGCCATCTTGGAGGCTTCCAAGATGGCGTCGCCCGCCCGTCTGGCTCGTGCTCGGGCCCTTCTGGCGCCTCCGGGCTAAGGCCACTGCCATGCGGCCTACTGGTGCGAGTGGCTCCGGTAAGCCGGACATCGGCTCCTGTTCCGCCTGACCAGACCGCCCCTCCTTCGTGGCCTGCCTTGGGCGAAGGGTCCACTAAGTCGGACGTCGGCTCCTCCAACGTCCGCCCGGACTCTGCCGATAAGTCAGATGTTGGGCTGCCCGACAACCACGTGGCAGCCGAGCCGATGCCGGACCCTATTCCGTCCGCCGTTCCTGGCCCTCCGCCGCCTTCAGTGCCCTCTGGGGACCCTGGGTCTCCTCAGCCGGACCCTGGGGAATTTTCCCCTCCTTCCACGGGCGATGCTGAGGATTTTTTTGCACCCCCGTCAGGTCTCCCTCCAGCTGGGCCAGACGACCTGACGTCTGTTTCCCGGACGCCGGTCCTGCCTGCACTGGGCGACATCCCCGTCCCGGGATGCTGCCCTCACGTTGGGCCTGCCGGGCCTCTGGTTCTAGGCCTGCCTGCTGGGTGCCCCGCCGGGCCGTCTACCCTGGCAGACCCCCCCCGGTTCCTGGGAATCCGACCCCGTTGTCCGACGCCATCATACTCGGGTTCGCAGTATCCAGTGCCCCAGTACCCGACGTTGGCCTATCCGATGCCGCAGTACACGGTGCCTCATTACCCGCCATCTGGTTACAGATATGCTCCTTACAGATACACTCAGTGTCTGTATCCCCTCCTCCTCCACCGCCCCCTCAGCTGCCGGTGGATTTGAAGGAGACTCTGGCTTCCTGGTGGGCTGAGGCCAAGGCTCGGCTCACTAGGGAGGTAGAGCGTCGTCTTCCAATGCCGGTCCCGGACCCCCTTCGTTGGAGGAGACGAGGGACTCCCTTCCCTACTCCGGATACCAGAGGCGAACTCTGCAGTTCCAAAGCAGGGTTGGATACGCATCCCCGAAGGCTTCCCAAGGGGTCCGTTCCTCCCCCGCATCAGGAGGTGGTGTCTTCCTCTTGTTCTTCCTCCTCGAAGCCTTCGGATGACTCTGATGGGTGCTTCGTCTTGGACGACGAGCCCCCCCTCTCCAGATAAGCCGAGGACTCCTCTGGAGGATCCTTCCTTTATGGAGTTGCTGCGCAAAATCCAGGCTATCCATCAGTGGCACTCTTTGGAGTCGGATCCACAGCAGCAGAAGCTAGCTGCCTATTTGGACCTGCCCGATGTCGCTCCTACCTTGGTTCCACCCTCATGCGGACCTTGTTTCCACTATTTGGAAGCAACCCTCCGCCATAGCCCCCCTTCCAAGGAAGTCGGACAGGCTATATCAGGCTCCTGAGGGTGTTGAGTTTCTTACCTCTCACCCCAAGGCTGACTCGGTCGTGATCAGTGCCGCCCATGGCCGGACAGCCAATCCAAAGCATTTGAGCTAGTCACCCCCCGATAAGGAATCCCGCCTTCTGGACCAGTATCGGAAGAAGGTCTTCGCTTCTTTCACTCTGGGTATTAGGGCCTTGAACTACGTCGACTATATGGGGTATTACCAGAAGGCCGTCCTTAGCGAGGTGGAAGCTAAACTGGACTCCCTTCCTGAGTCACAGACCAAACAGGAAGTGGCAGACCTGGTCCGATCTGCTCGTTCGGCCAGTAGGCACATGCTTCGTGTTTCATACAATGCTGTGTACGCTGCTGGTAGGACCTCGGCATTTGCCATAGGTTTGCGGCGACATGCCAGGCTCAGAGTGTCGGGTTTGGTCCCTGAAGTGCAGTCTGCTATCCGGGACACGCCCTTCAGGATTCGGTGCTGTTCAGTGGTGATGTCAAGAATATCATCGCCGGACTGCGAGGGAAGGGCACTGCTCTCAAGGAGGTCGACGACTTGTACAGAGCCCCTCAACAGCACTGCCATCCCTTTCACAAGCGGGCACGGGTCAAGGCGAAACCACAAGGGAAGTGGGCCAATAAACGCTGGTCCCCTCCGACTGCGAAGCCCCCCCCACGCAAACGAGCAGTGGGAGCTCCAGCCACGGTGCTGCTTCACACCACCTGTCTCCTTTCCTCTCCCACAGCCTCTGGCCCTTCCAGATGAACTGGTAGAGGGGGAGGTTCTCCCTGCATCTACTGGGTTGGGAGAGGATCACGTCAGACGTTTGGGTGCTCTAGCTGATTCGCGGAAAGACACTCAATAGAGTTTCTTTAGAAATCTCCCAGGAAAGCCCCTCCAAAGTCGTCTTACTCCCCGGAACACCTTCTTCAAACAACATGAAGTCTTGCTATATTATGACAGTAGCAGTTTGTCCCACCACTAGAACTGCTCCGGAGGTGAAATGGTTAATACCATTCCAAAATAGAACTTTGAGCACGAGCTCTAGGAAGCAGCTCTATCTGTGTAATTTCAAACCTGAACTGTCAGATTCTTTACTCCGCCTCGGTGAACAGTCGCTCCGGAGATTTCTCCTACTGCTCGGTTCATTTCTCGGCTTAAACAGTGTTTTCTCGGTTCGATTCAACCGAGAATAGTTTTATTTTAACCGCAAAACCGTTCGGTTCAAGCTCTGTCTGTCGTAATCGTAAGTAAATTAAAGGTTTTGTCTGTGTGGAACTTGTAAGTTTATCGGATTGGTTTTGAACCGATCAGCTGGGTTTAAAACTTATTAACTTTAAAGTTTAACATTTTAGAGTGCGGTTCCGGTTCTTATCGGTTCTAAAAACCTGATTTTATTACGTTTTTCCAATACCCGTGACACGGTTAGGAACCGATAAGGTGTCTTTACCTGGCACTGCCGTTTAAAGGCAAGTTTTCTGGTTAGGCTGGCATTATGTCTGAGAAACCAAAAGAAAAACCGGCCCACTGGGTTTCAACACTGTGATGTCTGTGGGGAAGCCTTTGCCAAGGCTGACCCACACACCACATGTGTCTATTGTCTGGGGTTTGACCACCTCCAGTCAGACTGCCAGATATGTAAGAATTTCCCTGCAGCCACCCTGGAAAAGAGATTGGGCAGGCTCAGGGAACGAGAGGCCAAAAAGTCCGCTGACCGGATGGACAGCTCGGTTGGTGCCAGCCGAACCGGAGGGAGTCCCTCTGACCAGGGCGTGACTTCCTCGGCAAAAGAAAAGCTGGTTCTGAGAACCAATTCCAGTAAAGAAAACAAGAAAGTCAGCAGGTTTGGGTCCAAAACCCTTCTCCAACTGCTGCAGAGATAGCAAAGTCATACAAATTGTCCAGTCACTGTCTCGGGTTCCGTCCGAACCGCCACTGTCTGGCAAAAGGTCGGTTCGTCCGGTTCCAGTGGTTCAGGAATATGATGTTGAGGAATTTTATGAACCAGAGGAGGGGGAGGATGATTATGAACAGTATGAATGTGGCTGGGAAGGTCTGGGTGTGCCCATTGAACCGGACATTTCCCCAGACAGACCTCTAGAATCTCCCCCTATGCTATCTGAGTCCCCATCTCATTTTATGTTTTACAAAAAAGTTGCTGAAACCCTCCAGCTTCCCTTGGAAGAAGCTGTGGATGAGCAAGAGGAGCCTGATTTTGTAGAAATGATGGCTATTCCAGAGTCTAGGAGATTGTCTATTCCTTTGCATAAGTCTTTTAGGAAGCAAACAATAAAAATTTTAAAAGCTCCTAATTCTGTGCCTCCTGTAGATAAAAAGATGGACAGAAGGTACACATTGTCAGGTCCTGATACAAATTCCTTTCTCAGCAATGCAGTCATGTTAGGGGTAGTTCAGGCTGCAGCCTGTGATAAAGCTAATATTCCCCTGGCTTCACATCCTCCTGACAAGGATTCCAGGAAGATTGATGCCATGGCGAAAAAACAGTATATGGCAGCCTCTCTGGGACTCAGGCAAGCAAATCATATGGCTTATGTAGCTAGGTATCAGAAATCTAGATGGGATACTGTTATGGAATTAGCCAAGCAATCCCATGGCCAGCTGGCTAACGAACTAGAACAGGTGGCTGCTGATGGCATTGAGGCTTCTAAGGTACAGTTTCATGCTGCTGTGGATGTTAATGATGTTTCCTCTAGGGTCATGGCCACATCTGTAGCTTTTCGTAGGTTGGCCTGGCTCAGGTGTACTAGTCTGTCACAGGATACCCAGACTAATGCTATGGATTTTCCTGTGGTGGGAAATTCTCTGTTTGGGAGCAGACAGAGAATTACATGAAAAAGATGGATGAATATAGGACTACTTACAAAAGTGCCCAAGCTAACGGCGGCAAGCCACTCCTCAAGGCATACCCCCAGGGGTGAGGGGTGAGCCTTTTCACAGACCTTTTACCAGACTCAGGCCTTCTCTGCCTATGCTCAGAGTGGCTTCTTCAGAGGCAGAGGCAGGCGAGGTGGGCAGGCCTGCTCCACCCTCAGCCCTAAAGCTCCTGCTAAGCAGGCACCCTGATGGGGTGCCCAGGGCCGATTCTCCTTTACCGGTAGGGGGCAGGCTGGCTTACTTCAGTCAGAACTGGGCTTCTTTAACCTCAGACAAGTGGGTTCTGGAAGTAGTAAGCCAGGGTCTGGTTCTCAGCTTCAAAAAGTTTCCCAAGTTGAGAACCAGACTTTTTCTACAAGTGCTTCAGAGACCCTTGCTCTGGAAGCAGAGTCTCAACCTGTTGGCTCTCAGAGCAGTGGAAGGGTTCCTCCCTGCACCAGGGCAGGGGTCTGTATTCAGATACTCCTTACCCCCAAAAGACAGGAGAATGGCGGCCTATATTAGACCTCAGATATCTGAACAAACATCTTTGAAACCAAAGTTCAAAATGGTAACTCTGGAATGATTTTACCCTCCCTAAGGCCAGGGGACTGGTTAGCCTCCCTGGGCGTCAGGATCCCTATTTCCATGCCTAATCAGAAGCTCCCATCGAAAGTACCTCAGATTCGAACTACCCTCAGGTCATTACCAGTTCAGAGCAATGCCCTTCGGCCTTACCTCTGCTCCAAGGGTATTCACAAAGTGTCTAGCAGTGGCAGTGGCTCACTTAAGGAGGCAAAGGATTGCTGTTTTCCCTATCTAGACAATTGGCTCATTGTAGGCCAGTCCCCAGAACAGGTAAAATCTCACCTGCAAGTTACCCAGCAGCTTCTCACCTCCCTGGGCTTTCTGCTAAATCTACCAAAGTCGGTTCTGGAACCAGTCCAGGTACTCACCTTTATAGGGGCAGAGTTGGACACAAAGCTAGCCAGAGCTTTCCTTCCCTTAGAAAGGGTGACGAATTTAGTGACTCTGGCCTCCTCCTTCACCCTGCAGGTCTCGACCAGCAAGACACTTTTTGCAGCTCCTGGGACACATGGCTGCATCCACAGCTGTTGTGCAGGGAGCAAGATTTCAGATGAGAGACATTCAGTTTCACTTGAGAACCTATTGGTCTCAGAGAGAGACCCCCTTTCCAAGTTGGTCCCAGTGACTAGAACCTTGATCCAGGCCCTCCAGTGGTGGCAGGATCAGAGCACTTTAAGATTGGGGTCCTTCATTCCCCTGCTCACAATTTGACTCTCACTACAGATGCTTCCTTCTGGTTTGCGGAGCCCACATGGGCGACCTTTCCCACTCAGGGAGTGTGGTTCCCCCGGGAATCTCTGCTCCACATCAGTTTGTTGGAACTCAGAGCTGTCTTTTTAGCTCTTCAAGCATTTTCTGCTTCTGTCCACAACAAGGTGATACAAGTCAGAACAGACAACACCACAACAATGTGGTACATCAACAAACAGGAGGGCACTCGGTCTTCGGCCTTGTGCACCGAGGCAGTGAAGTTGTGGTCTCTGGCCTATTCCCTGAACACTTCCCTCATAGCATTTCTTCTTCCCGGGAAGGACAATGTCCTAGTGGATGCTCTCAGCAGGATTTCCCAGGGCCATCACGAATGGTCCCTGGATCCTCAAGTGCTGGGAATAGTCTTTGCCAGATGGGGCACCCCTCAGATAGATCTTTTTGCAGCCCCAGACAATCACAAACTTACTTTGTTCTGTTGCAGGCCTCCAGTGTTGGGCTCAGTCCCCCGGATGCCCTTCTCCTGGATTGGGAGGGGAAGTTTCTTTATGCTTTCCCTCCCTTCCCTCTCCTATTCAAAGTATTAGTCAAAATCAGATCTCAGCCTTGCAGGGTGATTCTGATTGCCCGGATGGGCCAGGCAGCCCTGGTACCCACCTTCTGTCACTGACAATCCATCTTCCCTTTGCCTCCCCAGGATTCACAACCTGTTAACTTTTGCCCAGGGAGGGTTTGGTATCCGGACCTCAATCCCTCAACCTCAAGGCCTGGCTCTTGAGGAGTTAGAGTTGCTGTTTACACCTCCCTCAAGGTGTTCTTGAGATCTTAAAGGCTTCCAGAAAGCCTTCCACTAGGGCTACTTATAGTTCTAAATGGAAAAGGTTTTCCATTTGGTGTGCTGGGAAAAATATTTCCCCAGAATCTGCTGATTTGCCCATTGTATTAGATTACATGGTCCATCTTAATTCATTGGGTCTCAGACCAGCTACCCTGAGAGTCCATTTGGCAGCTGTATCTGCTTTTGTGTCAGCAGGAAAGTCATCCCCTCTTTCCACTCACCCTATGTTTTCCAAGTTTTTAAGGGATTACTCCATACTAATCCACCCTTTCGGGAACCGGCCCCTGCCTGGGACCTTAATGTTTGTATTGCCCAGTTAATGCAACCCCCTTTTGAACCTCTGTTTTCTGCAGAGCTAAGTATCTAACTTGAAAACTGTTTTGGTGGCTATCACTTCTTGCTAGACGATAAGTGAGTTGCAAGCCTTGTCAGTGGATACTGACTTTATTTCTTTCCACAGGGATAAGATAGTCCTTAGGACTACTAGGAAGTTTTACCTAAGGTGGTTTCGATTTCCATCTTAACCAATCTATCTCCCTTCCAGTATTTTCACTGATCACCCTCTTCTGGTGAGAGGAGGTTGCACAGCCTGGATGTTAAGAGAGCTCTTAGTTACTATATAGAGTGCACAAAGGTCACAGGTTGAATCCTCCAACTTTTCCTTACCTATGGTGAAGTTGGGAAAGGCAAACCTGCCACTAAGAGATCAGTTGCCAGGTGGATTGTCTCTTGTATCAATTTTGTTATCAGAAACTGGGCAGAGATCCCCCTCTGGCTTGAGGGCTCATTCTACCAGGGGTACAGCTGCGTCTCTAGCTGCTGCCAGAGACATCCCTATATTAGAGATATGCCAGGCTGCTACTTGGAAAAGTGCACACTTTTACCAAGCATTACTCCCTGGATGTCCAGGCCAGGAGAGATGCTCGGTTTGGCACAGCTGTTCTTCAGAGCCTATTCCTAAGTAGGTTCTGCCCTCCTCCATGGAGGTACTGCTGTGTAGTCTGCTACTGTCATAATATAGCAAGACTTCATGTTGTTTGAAGAAAAAATTACTCACCTTAGTAATGTTGTTTCTTCTAATGGAGTCTTGCTATATGTGAACCCTCTCAGAACTTCTACTTGGGTGGGGTGGGCAACTTAGTGTGGGCACTATTTTATGCCTTTTAGCGTTTCTCCCCTTTTGGGAGTTTGGGGTGTGTGTGTTTTATTATACTGTTGTTTTATTCTCATGTTGTTAGAATTGTGTTAGTAGTGCTGGTCCCTGACTTGAGTCTTGGGTGTTGGGACCAGCAATGGTTGATAATATTTAGGTAGCCATTTGGCTAGTGTAGGTTACAGCTTCCACACAGACCTTAGTGAGTTTTTGCTCGTAAAGATCTGACAGTTCAGGTTTGAAATTACACAGATAGAGCTGCTTCTTAGAGCTCGTGCTCAAAGTTCTGTTTTGGAATGGTATTAACCATTTCACCTCCGGAGCAGTTCTAGTGGTGGGACAAACTGCTACTGTCATAATATAGCAAGACTCCATTAGAAGAAACAACATTACTAAGGTGAGTAATTTTTTCTTCTGGTTCGAGAAGAAATCTCTACCCTTCCTCGGAAGGTGGCAATAGAGCCCGTCCCCCTCCATCTCGGGGACGGGTTACTATTCTTATTTCTTTCTGGTTCCAAAGAAGTCCGGTGACGTGAGGCCCATCCTGGAGCTCAGTTCCCTGAACCTGTTTGTGGAGTACAAGAGGTTCCGAATGCTCTCTCTGCAGAGCCTTCTGCCCCTCCTTGGCCAGGACAGTGGCTGTACACCCTGGACATGCAGGATGCCTACCTGTATATCCCTATCCACATCCCAGCATGTACCTTTGGTTTGCTTTTCAGGGGGACCACTACTAGTTCAGAGCCCTCCAATTTGGTCTCTCCTTGGCCCCAGTATTTACCAAATTCCTCTCTGTGGTGGCAGCCCACCTGCATACCCAGGGGGTTCAGGTTTTCCCTTACCTGGACGATTGGCTCCTGGTGGCCCCATCCAGGAAGGATCTCCTGTGCACCTTTCCCCCTACCCTGCAGGTTTTCACCTGCTTGGGTATTATCATAAACCAGGCCAAGTCCCATTTGATCCCATCTCAAAGACTCCAGTTTATCGGGGCGATACTGGACATGACTTCTGGTATGGCCTTCCTGCCTTTGGACAGGGTGGCCACCCTTCAGTCTCAGGCCAGCCTGTTGTCCAGCCGCAGACGGGTCATCGCCAGGTCAGTCCTTCGCCGCCTCAGGCTCATGGTGGCTGCTATTCTGACTGTGCCTCGCGCTCGGCTCCACATGAGAATCTCTCAGTGGACACTGGTCTCAGTGGGATCGATTGGTGGACGACTTGGATCGCGAGATCCTGGTCTCCTTCTCGATTGGTTTGGGACTTGCAATGGTGGATAGTTCAGGAGAACCTTTGCAGGGGGGAGTTCCCTCCCCCTTCCCCCAGATCTTAACAACAGACACCTCGGGAGAGGGTCGTGGAGCCCACCTGGGATCTCATTGGACCCAGGACTCTTGGTCCAGACTCGAGCAGACTCTTCACATCAGTGTACTTGAGCTGAGGGCCGTCCTGTATGCCTTACAAGCTCTGCATCTGTACCTGATTCCCGGTTATCTGGCTGTTCAGACCGACAACATGTGTATAGTGTGGTACATCAACAAACAGGGAGGAACCCATTCCTACCCTCTTTGCAGGGAAGAGATGCGAGTTTGGGATTGGGCGATACTTCACAACCTTCACCTCATGGCGGTTCATGTTCCGGGGGTCGAGAACACTTTGGCAGACCACCTCAGCTGGTCGTCCGCCCAAGCGCACGAATGGGAACTGGATCAAGGGGTAGCAGACGATGTCTTCCTACGCTGGGGAACCCCTGAGCTAGACCTGTTTGCCTCTCCTTTCAACTAAAACTTCCCGTCTTCTGCTTGCTCGCTCCAGGGCGTGGAATGATTTCGAGAGATGCTCTGTCTCTAAACTGGAAGGGCAGATTCATCTGTGCTTTCCCCCCCCAATCCCGTTGATTCCGAGGGTCCTACACAAACTCTGTTCGGAAGGAGCTTGAATGATCCTCCTCGCTCCGTTATGGCCCAGGCAGGTTTGGTTCTTTCTTCTGCAACAGTACTCAGAGGAGCCTCCTCTTCCTCTTCCTCTGTCGCAGCTTTTGTTGACCCAGGACCAGGGGACCCTGGTCCATCCAGGACTCAAATCCCTTCAGCTGCATGCGTGGCTCCTGCAGTCGTGATTCAGTCCTGGTTCAGGGTTTCGTTGCAGGTGGCGGAGATTCTAGTGGAGGCCAGAAAGCCCTTTACTCGTTCCACTTATGCCATGAAATGGAAAAGGTTCTCTGTTTGGGCCTCTTCCAGAGCTTTTGAGCCTTTCTCCTGCTCTGTTGGGAGGCTCCTGGATTACATGTGTCACCTCTTCAATCTGGGTCTCAGTCACTCCTCCTTGAAGGTTCACATGGTGGCTATTTCCGCTTACCTGGTTCCGTTCAGGGACAGGTCTTTTGTGCAGCTGGAAGTCGCTAAGACCTTCCTTAGAGGGGTTCTCCTCTTGAGACCCCCCATTCGTGCACCTGCCCCTCCTTGGGACTTGAATCTCATTCTCGAGAAGCTTACCCTGCCTCCCTTTGAGCCGGCAGCATCAGCAGACCTTAAGTTCCTTTCTTGGAAGGCCCTCTTCCTGGTGGCCATTACCTCCGCTTAACAAATTTCAGAGCTTCAGGCCTTAATGTGCAAAAACCGCACTGATTTTCCACAAGGAACGTGTGGCTCTGTGTACCAGCCCTAAGTTTCTCCTTAAGGTGGTAGTGGAATC
>CM028136.1:492525000-492717500 GCA_016271365.2 Neoceratodus forsteri
CTCTCCACACACTCCCCCTTATAACCTTTGATCTTAGCAATACCCCTTGTGGACTTTCTCCTTTCACTAATGTATCTATAGAAAGTCTTGTCCTCTTCTTTTACCGTCTGTGCCAGTGTTTCCTTATTTTGGGCCTTCACCTGCCTTACTGCCTTCCCTGCTTCCGTCAGATAAGTTTGGTATG
Organism: Neoceratodus forsteri; assembly: GCA_016271365.2. Taxonomy (NCBI): domain Eukaryota; kingdom Metazoa; phylum Chordata; order Ceratodontiformes; family Ceratodontidae; genus Neoceratodus; species Neoceratodus forsteri. Next base: position 492,525,185 of record CM028136.1, read on the forward strand.
CCTCCCTGTCTTCATCCCGCTGCGTTCCCTTATATTTCCTGAAGGCCAGCCTTTTGGCTCAGACCTTTTATGCTACTGTTTTTGAGAGCCAAAGTGATTTCCTCCTTCTTCTGTTCTTACTTGTCACTACCCAAAAAATAGGGCTGGCATCCTCAGGACCTGAATAGGTAAACCCAACATTCAGTGTTTGCCTAGAAGGTCCCACATTTTAACACCATGCATGCTTCTCTCTCACTTACTGAAAACCTGTGTTCTAATATTCTTTCCATCATTATTGGGTGGGCTGAGTGGTCACTACCTGCCGCCAACATCTATGTTTTATGTGCATTTGTTTTATTTGTTTCTTATATGCCGACAGTATCTATCTAGCCGCGCTCTCACCAACTCGTGTTACTTTCTACTTTTCTATTCTTTCTCAAAAAGTAAGGAAATTCTATGCAAAAAACTGCATTAATGCATCATTAATGCATCATTTAGGGTTAAAACACAAAAAGTCAAGAAATGAAAAATCTTTAGGGTTGCCCCTCCACCCCCCAACCCGGGGACCTGCCAATCATTCCAAGACTGACAGATGACAGGGTGTGTCATTGGGGTTGTGAGGCCTAAATGTTGCCCCATCACATGTGGAAAGAAGCTGAGGAATAGGAGAATGGGGTGACAGTTAGGACTGATGACTCCAATGTGCACCCCAATTCCAGTTGGGGGGGTAGACTGGAGGGGTGCAAAGGGGGTTTCAACCCTAACATCGAATTTCCTTGTTTTTGTCGCTGTGGAACAACCCTAACTGATGCATTAAACTGAGTTTTTTGCCCCTAATTTTCCTTCTTTTTGAGAATGATAATGAGAAATAGTGAATGTAATTCAGCGGCGCTCCTGCCACGTGATGTCTTGTCACATAGTAACATTGTGCCCGCTAACGCAAATCGTAATGCGCATGGTGATGCAAAGCAAAACAGAAAGAGAAACAGTACTGTAGACAGAAATGTTAAAAACAGTGGAAACACAACCACAAATGAAAGCATAAGGGTATAGCACATGGTGGCGTGGCGTGGTGATAAGTGAAACGGTGCGGAACCACAAGCAAAAACAGTAATGGTAACAGTAATGTAAGTGCACAGGCTGGTTTTCCCAAAAGCTGTATACAGAAAGACAGTGAGTAGAAAGAATGTATGCAAAATAATGACTCTCGGAACACAAAAAAATCAGGAGTTGAATAGTAAATTGCTTATATCTCAGTAACCATTCTGGCTAGAAAAAAATTTAAAGTCATATGTATTATCACTTTCCTGGCTAGTTTTATTCTGGCTCCCAGAGGAGCTAAGAATGTTTGACAAAAACTCCGTATCTCACACCGTTTTTGAGATACGGGCCCTCAAAGGCGCGATGAAAGGCGCGGCGAACGCCATAATGTTATCCTATGGGAAAAAAACAGAAGTTCGGAGTGCCATAACTTTTCCTCTCTGTAATATTTTTTCACCAAACCACTGAAAGCCACATCTGTGGGATGTTGGCTGTATCCCCTGCAAATTTCAGCCCAAAAGACCAAACTGTTATTTTGCAGCAGGGCGCCAAACGATTGCTGCAATGCGTCGGCTGCCGTAATGTTATCCTATGGGAAAAAGCATCAAGTTTGGAGTGCTGTAACTTTGCCGCTGTGTAATATTTTTCAACACAACACTGAAAGGCACATCTGTGAGATGTAGGCTGCGTTCCCTCAAATTTCAGCCCAAAACTCCAAACCGTTCTTTTGCAGCGGGGTGCCAAAGTGCTGTAATTCCCACAGCCTGGAATGTGCTATAGCAATTTGGGAAAGCTTTATGAAATTTGCGACACTTTCATAAAACACGAAAGTATTTTATGAAGTACTTTTCCCAGAAATTTGAAAACATATTTCTGGGGTGTTTACCTAAAATAAAGACATGGCTAGCATCCTCAGGCTCCGACTAGGTGAATACAAAAATAATTAGGTTGCTAGAGGGTCTCAATTTTAAATGCCAAGCATTTTTCTGATCACTAACTGAAAACAAAATGGCGGATTTCATGAAGTAAGAGGCCATTTGCAAAAATAAAATGCATTACTGACACTGTCAAACTTTTGTTAACTTTTCCTATTGACTTATAATGGGAAATTGTTTTTCAATAACTTTTGAACCGTTTAACATTTTTCACAAAATCTTTGAAAGGCACATCAGGGACCCTGGTGGTACTTTCATCCCTGAAGATTTCGGGCCCGTCACGCAAACCGTGCGACCTGTAGGCGCGACCGTAGAATTCCAGAAAAGGCGTAAACGCATGCACAGATCGTGCTTAATAACTCCGCAGTCATGTATCCAACCAGTACGAAACTTGGCTGATCCCAAGGCATATGGATCTTGATTGTGTATTCTAAATTTCAGGCAAATCCATCAAACGGTTGCAAAGTTATTAAGGTGCAAAATTTTTGGGTTAACATGTAAATGGCTCCTCAACCCTAACTATGGTAACACTACCATGCTACCATAATACATATGTATATATATATATATATATATATATATATATATATATATATATACAGTATATACACGCATCTATGGAGGATGGGGTTTGAAGGACTCTTCATTCCCACAGTAAAATAAGGATACTATTATACTATCTCAAAAAGTAAGAAAATAAGTTACAAAAAACGTTGTAAATGCTCCAGTTAGGGTCAAAGTGAAAAAAGTTGGGAAATGAGGCATTAGTGTTTCCCTAACACACCACCCTCCCAAACCAGGCAGGAGATCAGGTGTGGGGTGTGCCATGTGCTTCTCAAGCCTAACGCTCACCCCATTCTCATAAAGTCTACAATTCTGACCTTATTTACAGATGGAATGGGGTGAGTGTTAGGCTTCAGAAGCACAAGGCACACTCAGCACCTGCTCTCCTGCCTGGTTTGGGAGGGTGGGGTGTTAGGGTTGGAAACCTTAGTGCCTCATTTCCCAACTTTTGTCACTTTGAGCCTAACTGGAGTATTAACAAAGTTTTTGCAACACACACACACACATATATATATATATATATATATATATATATATATATATATATATACACATGTATATATATATATATAGCGAGAGAGAGAATAAGAATAAATAATAGGTATATGTGGTATATGAAGAACAATATCCACCAGGGGAGGGGATTAAATAATAAGGCCACCAGCCCAAAAAGTGTGTGGCTTTATTATCTTGTTAGCCCACCAAGATGGGTATATGGCCTTGTATGCCACATGCACCCATCACTGATTTTGTATAATACTGTACATAGCCTTTTGTTTTCTGTTACCTGCAGTGTGGGGCTGGGTCAGGGGTCAGTTTTCTGGTGTGCTATGGTCAGGGCCATTTAAAGGTCTGCATTGTCCTTTCTGTCCTTGTGTGCTTCCATAGTATAGTGCAGCTGTGGTATGGTGCTCTTTTTGTCCTTTTTCATTTCTGTAGTGCAAGGTTGCCCTATAAAAAGTGACATGTCTGGGTTGGTTGTCCTTTAGTTTGTTGGTGTGTTCGTGGATTGCAGCTGTGTGTGGTTGTCAGTATGGGCCTGTGTGCTTCCATTGTATAGTAGTGCTGCGGTACTGGATTCCTTTTTGACCCTTTTAAGTTTCTGTAATGCAAGGTTCCCTTATAAAAGAGGTGTGTGTCTGGGCCGGTAGTTCTTGAGTTCATTGGTGGGTTCATGGATTTTGACTGTGTGTGGTGGTATGCAGTGGTTTGAAGGGAGCAGTGTCAGCAGTCATGAGGATGGTTTGTGGTCTTTAAGTGGTTTGTGCCACCGGAGCCTGTGGAGTAGCTTGATTAAATTGTGGACTGGAGTCTCAGATGGTTGCGGCAGCATGGATGACATGGCATTGGAGAAGAGAGCTGGAGTGCTGAGGTAACAGACTTTTGGTAAGCATAAGGGGGAGAGGCTTCTTGTGTGTTCTGTCAAGCAGCCTCCAAGTGTTATTTTTAGATACAGGATTAAGTGCTCCAGCTCAAGAAGAGACAGTGAGTTCCCTCCAAGTGTTTTTTTTCCCAGGATTGAGCAATCCAGGGTTGGGGAGAGAGAGAGAGTTGCCTCCAAGTGTTTTTATTTTCCAAGACTGAGTGCTTCAAGTGGTTGGGTGAAGAGTTGTCTCCAAATGTGTTTTGTTTTTTAATGTATTAAGTGTTCAAGAATTGGGGGGAGTGTTTTTCCTATGGAAGACAAGCTGCATACCTCTGGAGACATACAAGTGTCCTTCCTGTGATATAGAGCTTTAATTGGGGAGTATACTGGGTGGAGGTTTTTTTCCCATGGTAGACAAGCTTTATACTTCCAGAGGTATACAAGTTCAATCAAGAGGTATACTGGGAAATAACATGAAGATGGTTCATATTGGGAAAGTGCCAACCATGTGTGATAGATAGATTATTATCTATTAGATATTATTATTCCCCTCATTTTGCCAAGCAGTAACATCAGCAGCAGAGCATCTTGGGTAATTTTCCTGAACTGCCTGTGTGTTTTACCAATCTGCAACAGAGTTTTTACGGGACATTAAGTGTACCGAATTGCCTGTTTGTCTTTCACCTGGGCTAACGAGGTGTGTGTGTGAGGGGCTACACCAATCGGAGAGAAGGGAGGAGGGGTCTGGAGCTTCAAAAGACAGTGCCGCCTAATTCAAAGCAGATGGCATCATTTCATCTTGCCAGCATATTCCCCTCATTTTGCCAAGCAGTAACATCAGCAGCAGAACATATCGGGTAATTTTCCTGAACTGCCTGTGTGTTTTACCAATCTGCAATAGAGTTTTTACGGGACATTAAGTGTACTGAATTGCCTGTTTGTCTTTCACCTGGGCTAATGAGGTGCATGTGTAAGGGGCTACACCAATCGGAGAGAAGGGAGGAGGGGTCTCGAGTTTCAAATCACAGTCCTGCTCATAACGAGCGAGCGTTCGCGTGAGCAAGTGAGTGGCGCAAGCACCACTCGTCCAAAGAAAAAGTTGAAAAAAGGTGCACGGTGTTTGGTTTAAGCAATGGGTGTTCAAATATTAAGCTTTACTAATATAGTGAAGGGTGAGTGACTCAACAGTAAATTAAAAAATTTGTTTTTAAACGACATATAGTAATAAGATGTATTTAAAGAGGTTAATGTTACTATTTGCTATTGGGGTCATTTTTATGGCTTGTAGATACTCGTTTAAGAGTAATTGTGATCTTTTACTAAATAAAGATTTAGCTGCTCTGGAGGAGGGTTATACGGACTATCCAATAATGTGAGAGGGATAGACAGAATTTGCAAAGTAAAGTGTGCGGATCATTATTTGTTTCTCCCTGATGCTTACTCTCAATATATGTGCAATCTTGAACAACTCTCTAATATGGTGATAAAAGGGAAGGGCTTATCACATGTTAGAGTAAGTGATAAGTGACACATTTTATTGATTACTTCTGAAGTTAATGTTAACCAGCCCAAGAAACAATTTCATTTTGCAAGGGAAATGACATTGATGTTGTTGTTGATTTCTGGGAATGTGTATTTAAATCCTGGCCCAATGACTAATAATAATTATTCAATGGATGAATTCAGTAGCAGAGAAAATTTGGGATTATTACATTTAAATGTTAGGAGTTTATTACCAAAACTTGATTATATATGGGCACATGTTTCAATATCTAATCCTGATTTGCTAGCTTTATCAGAAACATGGCTTGGATTTAAAACTGAAGATAGGGATATACAAATTGACAATTATAATAGTTTTAGGGTGAATAGAATTAAGAAAGGGGGAGGGGTTATGATTTATCTTAGAGATAATTATAGGGGTCAAATTAAATTGGCAAAATCTATTCCAGGGCAGCTTGATCTGTTAGTGCTACAAGTGCAAGGGTCAGCTGGTTATTTGTTTAATTGTGCAGTTTGTTACAGGCCCCCCTCAGCTAGTATTTTAGCCTTACAAACTTAAAGTGAATTAATTGCTCCATTTTTAAAAAATTAGTTTGTGCTATTGGGAGATTTTAATTGGAATATGATATCATCTCAACAGGATGTTGTTAATCAGTTTAGTGCCTTAAATTTAATTCAGCTAATAACGATGCCTGCTAGATCCAATAAAAATAATAGTGCTAATGATTCATTACTGGATTTAATACTTACTAATAGAGGGGATAGATATATTGCTGCTGTACATGAGTCTGATCTGAGTGATCATTGTTATGTATCGTACTAGAAACACAAAAAAGATAAAATAAAGGCTCAAACAATATATATCAGGTCTTTCAAAAAATTTAATGATCAAGCATTCTTAAGGGATATGGCAGGAATTAATTGGCAGTTGATGACAGTGTGTCCAGATATTGAGGTAGCTTGGTCTTACTTTAAAACATCATTATTGGAGGTTAATCAAAAACATGCCCCCCTGAAGTATAGAAGAACTAATAAGAAAATGACATCTTGGATTACTGAGGAAGTAAAACAATTATTAAGATTAAAATCTAAATACTGGCAAAGGGCAAGGAAAACAAAGGAATTGGTGGATAAACAGGCTTTTAGGGTTATTAGGAATAAGAGTACTCAGGAGGTAAAAAAAGCTAAAATGACTTATTATAATACTTATTTTGATAAGGCTAAGGGTAATACTAAAGCACTTTGGAAAGTTATCGACTCATTAAGAGGTCAGCAAAGATCAAATTCCTTACCAACAGTTATTAATAGTGGGGGAAAAATTTTAATGTCAGCTGAGGATAAGTTGAATGCACTTAATACTTATTTTGCTACAGTAGGTAAGACATTTGAAATGAAAAATCCAGATCAGGATATCCCAGTTTTGGATATTGATTTTTCTTTGGGTGTTTCTAGACCTATTTTTATTATGCAACCAATAACTGTTGAAGATGTTTATAAACAACTCCAAAGATTGGATCCTAATAAGGGACCAGGGTGTGATGGAATCCCTCCTTTCATTTTGAAGATAGCATCAGCTACCATATCTCAACCTTTAACATATTTGTTTAACTATTCTTTTGCTTGTTCTGAAATTCCCCAGGATTGGAAAACTGCATACATTATTCCTGTTTTCAAGGGAAGAGATGGCTGTCCTTCTGACCCTGGTTCCTATAGACCAGTTTCACTCTTGGCTACTTGTGCTAAGATATTTGAAAGATTGGTGCATGACCATCTTAGCCATTATTTGCTTAAGCATGATCTGATTGCTAAGGAGCAATCTGGGTTTAGGAAGGGATATAACACCAGTAATGTGATAGCTAAGATTGTTGACGATGTGACAAATGTCTTCAACAGAAATTGTAGTGTACCAGCTGTGTTTTTGGATCCGTCAAAGGCATTCGACACAGTTCATCACTCAATATTACTAAATCGATTAAAATCAGCAGGATTGGGCATGACTGCTTTAAGCTGGTTCTGTTCATATCTGCATAATAGACAGCAGTGTGTCGGAATGGACAGCGTTAGTTCTGAATCCATTAATATAGGATCAGGGGTACCTCAAGGCTCAGTCCCAGGTCCCCTGTTATTCTTATTGTATGTGAATAGATTACCTGAGTGCTGTTCTACTGGCAACAGCACGTATCTCTATGCTGACGATATTATTATATATACTGTAGGAAGTGATATGAATGAGGCAGTTGAGGTATTGCAAAGTGATTTTTTAATAGTTCAGGATACGCTTCTTGATTTGAGGCCTTTGCTGAATGAAAAGAAGTCACTTTGGATAATATTTCAAAAAAAGAATAATAAACATATTTATAAAGGGAATATTCATACATTATCTGGGGTGGTGTTGGGACAGGTAACCTCTTATAGGTACCTAGGATTGACGCTTGATTGTCATTTATCTTTTGATTTGCATATAAATAACATCTCGAATAAGCTGAAATGACTGCTTGGATTTTTCTATAGGAATAAAACAATGTTTACGAGTAAAGTAAGGAAATTAATGGTTACCTCACTATTTTTGCCGATTTGGGATTATGGGGATTGCATATGCAAAAATGCTAAAAAATCAGTATTAGTAGCCTTAGAACCCCTTTATAAAAGTGCACTAAGGTTTATTACAAATTTACTTTATAGACCACATAGTTGTACCCTGTACGAAAAAACAGGTCTTACATCTTTGCAGGATCGACGTGACATTCACTGGAATCTTTTTGTTTATAAATTTGTTTTACACCTATTGCCAGTATTTCTTTTGCACCTGTTACAAATTAGAACAGACCTAAAATATTCACTTAGGAATACATCTGGGATCACTTTCTGTGTTCCTAGATGTAATTCTGGATATGGTGAAAAAAACACTGACATCATCAGTTTCTAAGACATGGAATTGTACAGCAAAGAAATTAAAGATATGTGAGTTGATATCCTTGGCTCGTTTTAAAAAAAAATATTTATCTGGACTTTATAGTAAACATTGTAAATGTTATGGATAACTGAACAGCTATCCGGGCATTTGTTGAATAACATGTTTGTTGTAATGTTTGACCTGTTGAGTTATGGTTTGTTTTATATGTACTGTTTTTTTGTATGTATTGTTTTTTGATATGTTTGGATGCAATTGAAAAGGAGATAGTGTTATCTCAATTTGTTATCCAATAAAGTTGAAAGTTGAAAGATAGATAGGAAGGTAGATAGGTAGGTAGGTAGGTAGGCAGGCAGGCAGGCAGGCATGCAGATAGATAGATAGATAGATAGATAGATAGATAGATAGATAGATAGACAGACAGACAGACAGATAGCTAGATAGATATGTAGATAGACAGACAGACACAGACAGACAAGAGATAGACAGACAGAGAGACAGACACACAGGCAGACAGGCAGATAGATATGTGTCAGCTATACAGGCACAGTGGTACCTGTATATCAGGGTTCAGTACAGACCAGTTTTTGAACCGAACAACTTGATATTTGGCATGTACAAAGTTGGTGACAGGAAATTTGGTAACATCTTTTCAGCAGCTTAAAAATTTGAGAATTCTGAAAAACCCTAAAACTGTGGAAGTTAAGACATTTTTTGCTCACCAATAACACAAAGATGACTTGGAGTTGGGCTGTCCAGTGACATCATGCTACAGGATGGGCAAGTGAGGGAGAAGCTCTGCTTCATGTACCATGTTTAATGTCACCAATGGGGTAGATTTTTAATTAGCGTCTCCTAATCAAATGGAGATCAGGAAACACAAGAAGACAAGCCTGCCAGCTGCAGCAGCACAGGCCCTCTACTCTCCTGCTCCCAAACGGAGCTCAGGGAGCACAAGAAGATGAGCCTGGCAGCTGCAGAAGCACAGGCCCTCTACTTTCCTGCTCCCAAACGGAGCTCAGGGAACACAAGAAAATGAGTCTGGCAGCTGCAGTAGCAGAGGTACACACCGATTGCCACTGTTTTGTGATTTAAACTGTAATGTACACTCTCTGGCTGTAGCTGTATCTGGTACCTTAATTGAATTACTGTCGGCTAAGTTCATGTGATTGTTTTTCAGAAGGCAGTTTTGTTGTGCACAACTTACCTGGAGTGTTTCCCTGTACTGTGCCTTAATCTGTAGTGCTTAGCAGACGTACTGCATGTTTATTCTCTTCTATACTGTTCCTTGTTGCCATTTCCCATCCCACTGGTGTGCAGTACATCCTCCCCTGCCTCTTGCTTCTCTGTCCTGCTTTCTGCTCCCAATCTCAAGCCTTCTGTTTCCTTGAATCACTCCCTGTTCTAATTTCCAATGTCCCCTTTATCCACAGGCTCTCTACTATCCTGCTCCCAAATGGAGCTCAGGGAACACAAGAAGATGAGCCTGCCAGCTGCAACAGCACAGGTGCTATGTATCAATGGCCCCCCCACCCTTGCCCGTTCCCTTGTCCGTCCCTTGATTTATAGGCCATGCACACCATGTGACCTGTCACATGACCAGGCTCACCAAATATTATCACTCTACTTTTTCTAAAGCATTTTATAATTAGTGACCATTAGGAGTCACTGCTGGGCCCTTCCTACCTCCCCTCCATAAGCACAGCACAGCATCTCAGACACCTTGTATTCAACCTGTCTCCTAGCCCTACCCCTTCAGTATTTCCGCTCTCCCATTTGAAATACCCACTCTACATCCCTGGGTTCGAACCACCGACTTTCCTCTTGAGGAGAGAACCCTAACCACTATGCCACTGCAGTACCTACAATTTAATGTGGCTTTTGGTTTCTCTTAACTCCTTGTCACACAGTCCCTTCTAACCACCACTAGGTACACCACTCTCCCACGCTCACCACCTCCCACCCACTACACTACCCCCCTCCTCTAACCTAATTTCCAGTTAATACAGTAACTGGCATGACCTCTTTTTCCCCGAGGTCCCCATAGTGTGTAAACACAAACATTAGGCCCCTTTACCATATGGCCTGTCTTGCACTTCTTCTCCTGTTTGTACTGCACAGTTGCCACAACACCCCTACCTCCAAAATGTCTGCTCCACACATACACCTAAAAGTCACACCGCAGGGCACTGAGCCCACAAGAACCACACATACCAACACTACTAGACCCGTCTCACTAGCCAGCTGTGTGGCCTGCTACCCCCACATATTGACATACCCTTGCCTTCAACTCCTTATCTCCCCCTTTTTCAACACTAAGCTGAAAAAAGCCGCTAACCGAAGACCACATACCCCACTTACGTTTCTCAGACAGTATCTAATTAGGATTGCCCTGCTTCTCCTTCTCTTGTCTGTTGATGTTCACCCTAATCTGGGCCCCCACAGCAAACACAATGTTATAACAGCAAAAACAGTTTCCTAAAACTAGCCACCATCAACATTCGAAGGCTTCTACCCAAACTTGATGACTTGCAAGTCTGGATTATACAGCACAAACCTGATGTACTTTCCATTAATGAAACATGGCTCTCTCCTAAGGTTTCTGATGCCACCATTTCCCTTACTGGCCATACCTTATTCAGGCAAGACAGGCTCTGCAAAAGAGGTGGGGGATGTGTTATATACCTGAAAGACACCCTGAAAGCAGTGGGATTCCCAATTTTGTGTGAGCAGGACTAGGAGAATCTGTTGCTGGTAAGATGGTTAGTGTTTTCAATTGTCCTGGGCTGTACCTTAGGTGCAGGTATCACATTTCAGCAGGGGACTAGAGAGGTTTAAAATTCAAGCGTGTTCCTAACTGACTTTTAGTGGGATTCCCCATTTTGTGTGAGCAGGACTAGGAGAATCTGTTTGCTGGTAAGTTAAACTATAGCTGTGGTTTTACCCTGTAGTTTACAGAAGACAGTCTTTTTACCTGATTGTTTTGTAGTCACCGAGTACCAAAGAACAACCCCACCCACCCCATTCCTCAACCACCCCAAGGTGCTCCACCTTTATAGTGGAAGGCCAGGCCACACCTACTTAAAGACGAGGAACAGTTAGGCAGCACAGTGCAAACATAGCTGATATATAGGCATAATTACAAAGGGTGTAGCTAGCAACTAGGTCCACAGGGACACATACAAGAGGAGGAGAGAGAAGCTGTAAGTCCCTATAGAAGGAGAGAAAGAGAGAGAGACAGGGAGAGAAGGAGAAGAAAAAAAATAAAGGGTAAGACGGGAGGAATATCAGCACACGCAGAATGATCCAGGGAGTGGTGCAGTGCTCTGGCTGTGGTGCAGCAGTCTTCAGAAAAACGTTTTGGGTACTGCGGTGCTGCCCCATTTGCAGGCCTCTCTCTGGGCTGAGGGCAGAGGTCACCAGTCTCTGGGCTGAGCTGGCAGGAATACTGAGGACCTTCACTCCCACCCAGAGGCCACACGGTCCCCAGCCAGTGCCACAATGGCCACACAAGCAGATGGCAGGATGGGCTACAGTGGACTCAGGAAGGTTCAGGGGAGGGGGCAGAGACACATCCCCATCTGGTCCAGCTCATGAACCCCTACACAGTGTTGGAGGAATGGGACAGTCCTATAAGGCAACCTGAAGCTGAGACCAGGAAGGAGGTGAGGGTCCTCCAGTGGGGAGACCCAGTGGCAGGAGGAAGAGAATCCCATAGGAAGAGGAAATTACTCCCGTTGGGGGACTCAATTGCCCGGGGAATGGATCTGGACACAAACAGTTGAAAGGAAAGGGAGGTAAAGTGCCTTCCAGGAGGCATAGCTCGAAAAGAGGGGGAGCGCATCCAGAGGATTGCTGAAGCTATGGCAAGGAGGGGAGGGCTGGAGGTCATTATCCACCTGGGACAAATTACCTATCCAAGGATAAGGCAAGCTTGCAGCAGGTGAAGGAGGACTTTACAGTGTTGGGAGGGTGCCTGGGGAAGGTAGCAAGCTCCGTGACATTTTCAGAGGTGTTGCCAGTCCACGGGGGAGGGGGGGGGAATCTCCACATTAGTAACGTCAACACATGGTTAAAAGGCTGGGGCATGGCTTCATTGGGGACTAGGGAATCACATGGAGTGATGCAGCCATGTACAGTGGAGAAGGACTGCATCTGTCCAGCAAGGGGAAGGCAGCCCTCAATGGACAGCTTAAATGCTTTGCTGATGAGCATTTAAACTAGCCAGGGGTGAAGGGCAACAGGATACATAGATACATAGACGCTGTCGGCAGATAAGTGCCTACAGCCTACCCAGTCTGCCCATTTGAGCTTGTAAATTCCCTCTACGTTTTTCTAGAAGTCCGTTGCTCCTTACCCCTGACCTCCAGAATTCCCTTGTATCTATCCCATGCATTCTTAAATCCTGTGATTGTTTCAGCCCCCACCACTTCCTCTGGAAGGGAGTTCCACTTGTCCACTACCCTTTCTGTGAATAAATTCTTCCTCACATTTCCTCTGAATCACCCTCTCTCCAACTTCATCCCATGCCCTCTAATCTTGGAACATCTTTTTTACTGGAAAATAGTGTATTCCTGCACCCTGTTCCTCCCTGTAAGGTACTTATATGTCTCTATCATATCCCCTCTCTCCCTCCTCTCCTCCAGGGAGTACATATTCAAATCCTTCAGCCTGTCCTCATAGGACTTCTGATGCAATCCCTTTGCCATCTATGTTGCTCTCCTCTGAACCTTCCCTACCCTGTCTATGTCCTTACGTAGGTAAGGTCTCCAGAACTGTACACTGTTCTCCAGGAGGAGCCTCACTAGTGTCTTTTATAGTGGAATTATGACCTCCCTTTTCCTGCAGGAGCAGGATTACTCAGGCAGCCCACCCCCACATGGTATAGAAAGTAAAACAATGGAGCAGGGAGAGGAGTTGCTATCAAGGTCATTGGGGTCAGGCAGAAAGGGAGTAGGAAAGGAATTGGAAACACAAGAGAAAAATATCAGGAAAGAGGGGAAGATGCAGGGGACCAAAAACAAGAAGAGAGAGAGAGAGAGAGAGAGAGAGAGAGTCAGGCAGTAAAACTTGGAAGGTCATGGTGACAAATGCATGCAGCCTGGGAAATAAAGTTTCAGACATGGAGACCTCAATAACTGATGCACACCTGGACATAGTAGCAATAACTGAAACCTGGTACACAGCTAATCATGAGTGGGAAACAAATGTACCGGGATATGTTCTATTCAGGAGGGATCAAGAGGGCAAAAAGGGAGGGGAAGTAACCCTCCTATGTCAGAGAGGGTATGATGGCAACACAGATACAGGGTAGGCATGGGTAGGCTGAGGCACTGTGGGTCAACCTTCAACCTGGAAATGGCACAGCAATACACACAGGGGTGATATACAGGCCTCCAGGACAGGGAGAGGAACTGGAAAGGGAGCTAGTGGAGGAAATACACGAGATGGGGTATCCGGTCAAACCACGCAACCGTAATAGCATGGTCAAAAACAGTGCATATATCATAGCGCAGAATGCAATCGCGCAGAATCAATGAAGTGCAGTTACATAATAGCGCATTGACATGCGCGATGTCAGTCAATATACAATGGAAGTAAGGTTTGTTACAAGCCAGAAGGGAGGTGAACTCACCTGTACTGATGGATTTCTGTTTCAAAGGGAATGCAAGACAGACTCTAAATCATACTACAAATGTCTGGAGTATGATAAAGGTCATTGCTGTGCCAGATTGCATTTGAATGGGACGATAGTGCTGAAGAAAATAGGGGAGCACAATCATGTCCTTCATCCATCGCTGATAGCAGTAAAGGAGATAGTACCAGGAATAAAGGAACGGGCAACTATTACTTCTGAAACTACTTACCAGATAGTAGCTGGTAGTGTCTCTGAACTGTGCCCCTCAGTTGCATCCCAACTCCCTGTCATGTCATTGCTAAAATGCACTTTACGGCGTAACCACAGGGCTGCTGTCTGCCCCCCACCTGAGCCTGCAGATGCTGCCTCTTTAGCACTGCCAGAGGATCTATGCTTTATGATGAAAAATGAGAAATTTCTCCTTTTCGATTCTGGACCCTGTCATGACAGTGTCGTGATTTTTTCGACCTCACAGGACTTACAGCACTTGAAGACCAGTCCACATTGATTCGCTGACAGAACTTATAAAAGTTGTCCAAGCATATTTCAGCAGCTTTATTCAATTCATGCGATACGCAACAACACTGTTATACCTCTTGTGTATGTTCTGATGGCAAACAGAACATCTGCCACATATGCCAAAGTGTTTAGTGAGTTGAAAAATCTTTGCGACAACCTCCTACCTGAAACAATAATGCTAGACTTTGAGTTGGCTGCAATAAAAGCATTTAAGCTAGCATTCCCCACTGCTGTAATACGTGGATGCTTTTTCCACATGTGTCAGTGTCTATGGTGAGTATGTTTCAGACCCTAACTTCGCTCTACATCTGAGACATTTACCAGCCCTTGCCTATATTCCAGTCAACAATGTTATCCCTGCCTTTGAGGAGCTAATGGGCACTGAATTTTTTCAAGAAAACGGTGACTTGCTGTCCAACTTGGTGGACTATTTCGAAGACACCTGGTTGGGTCGTCCCTTGGTAAGGGGGCCCGAAGATGACTGATGTTTGCAATCCCATTATGGAACTGTTTTGTGGCAGTGAATCAAGATTTACCATGAACCACGAATTCCGCTAAGGCATGGCACCGCAAATGTAATCATTTTATAGGTGCACATCATCCCTCGATATGGAAATTCATCCAAGTCCTGAAAGAAGAAGAGCACTGCAGCACTATGACAGTGGAGCAGCTCATAGCTGGTACTGTTGTTAGTGTGACCCATAAAAAATATAAAGATACAGCAAAGCAGATAGCTATAGTTGATGAGTACAGAGTGCGTACAAAGGCAGAGTACCTACTTGGTATTGCCTACAATTTTCAGCTGCAAGCATAACTGAGTTTCATATGTGGCAGAAAGTGCAACTTGCTTTTTGATCAGTAACACAATTTCTAACTGTTCATCAATAAAGAATGGAGTTTTAATATTGTCCCATTATAAGCGTCACTGAATGCCCAATGCACAAGCACAAATACAAAGCACAAGCACAATAATAAACACACAACTCAACAAAGATGACATAGTAGCACACTCACAGTGTCTGAATTGTACATTTGTGAACCATCAACATCAAGGTTCGCTGCAGGATGTTTTGATAGGAACTAAAGAATACATCACTGAGGGGGAATATTATAGTGTGGGACACTGGTGGGCAACCGACGTGCAACTGCCTATATAGTCACTGCGTTAGGAATCTACAACTGGGAGTGCCACTAGGAAAAAAACATAATTGTGAGCAATCATGCGTTTTAAACAAGCGCTATTACGGTTAAGCGCTAAAGCAGCATTGTATTTGCTATATAGGATCGCGCTATTTCAGTTGCGCTATTTTGACATTAAACCATGAGATGGCAATGAAAGATGAAATTCTACTGATGGGGGATTTCAATATGCCAGACGTGGACTGGAACACCAGTGTAGCAGCTTCAGCCAGAAGCAGAGGCATCCTTGATTCACTCCAGGAGGCTGGACTCAGGCAGTTTGTGCTTGATCCCACCAGAGACAGAGCAATTCTGAATCTAATAATGACCAACGAGGATCAAATTGCAGATGTCCAGGTGGAAGGGCAACTGGGATCCAGCGATCACAACATTGTGTGTTTCAGCATAGGGACAGAGACTCACTCAAGTCATACTAGGACAAAAGTTTGGATTTCAAAAATGCTGACTTCACAAAAATTGGGAGGGGTATCAAAAGAGCCCTGAAGAGAATGGGGGCAGGAATGGGAGTGGAAGAACAGTGGGAGCATCTAAAGGGAGCCTTACTGGAAGTAACAAACCAATGTATCAGATTGGTATCCAAAGGCAAGAAAAGCAGATAGCCACTGTGGTTCTCCAGAGAGGTGGCGGAAAAGGTTAAAGCAAAAAGGAAAGGGTTCAGGAAATATAAGGACACTGAAAGGGAGGAAGACAGGGAGGAGTACCTAGAGTGTCTAAGGGAAGCAGGAAAGGCAGTTAGGAGAGCAAGGGCACGGGCTGAAGAAAGAGGAAAAACAAGGGAGGATTGCTAGGCTCAAGGGAGAGGGAGGGGAATGCAAGGAGGGTGACATGGAAAAGGCAGAAATATTGAATAAATATTTCTGTTCAGTATTCACAGAACAGGGGAAGGGACAGGGGCTTCAGTAGTCACAAAACAGGGAAAGAGACAGGGGCCACAGCAGTACAGCAGTTGCCAAGGTGGTGAAGAGGTGGACAATAGTCCATTCACAGGGGAAAGAGTCCTGCAGGAGCTCACTAAATTGAAGGTGGGAAAAGCGACGGGACCAGATGGCATACACCCAAGGATATTAAGAGAACTGAGAAGGGAGATAGTAGAACCTCTGGCAGCCATGTTCACCGAGTCATTCAACACAGGGGTGGTACCAGAGGACTGGAGGAGGGCACATGTAGTACCTCTACGCAAATCCGGCAGCAGGGAGGAGGTAGAGAACTATAGGTCGGTCAGCCTCACATCAGTAGTGGGTAAGATTATGGAGACATTGCTTAAAGAAAGGATTGTGGGACATCTGGAAGCCATCAGAGTCCAGGACGATAGGCAACATGGATTCACAGCAGGGCGGTCATGTCAGACAAATCTGATTGATTTCTTCGACTAGGTGACAAAAGAAGTAAATCAGGGTGTGGCAGTAGATGTTGCCTACCTTGATTTCAGCAAAGCTTTTGACACCATCCCACATAGGAGGCTGATAAACAAGCTGGGTAGGCTGGGCATGGATGACAGAGTGGTAAACTGGATTAGAAACTGGCTAACAGACAGGAGGCAGAAGGTGGTGGTAAATGGGGTGCGGTCTGGGCAGAAAGGGGTAACCAGTGGGGTGCCTCAGGGATCGGTCCTGGGGCCAGTCCTGTTCAATGTCTTCATTAGCGACATTGCAGAGGAGCTAGAGGGAAAGGTCTGCCTGTCTGCAGATGACACCAAGACCAAGACACCAAGACCTGTAACAGACTGGATAACCTCAGAAGGGGTGGAAAAAATGTGGAGGGACCTGGGGAAGCTTGTAAAATGGTCTGAGGACTGGCAACTGAAGTTTAATTCAAAGAAGTGCACAATTATGCACCTGGGACACAGAAACCCTGGGGTAAGCTACAGGATGGGGGGGAGGGAGTTGCTGACAGTCACAAAGGAGGAAAGGGACCTGGGGGTTATTATTTCAGATGACCTGAAAATGTCAAAGCAGAGTAGTAAGGCAGCTGGGAGGGCCAATGGCATGCTGTGGTGCATAGGCAGGGGTATCACCAGCAGAGTGATGCCATTATATAAAACCATTGTCAGGCCTCACATGGAGTACTATGTGCAGTTCTGGAGGCTGCACCTTCATAAGGACTTTAACAGGCTGGAGATGGTCCAGAGAAGGGTGACTAAGATGGTACCAGGCTTGTAGCACAAGACTTATGAGGAGAGATTAAGGGACCTCAATATGTACTCACTGGAAGAGAGGAGGGAAAGAGGGGACATGATAGAAACATTCAAGTACCAAAAGGGTATAAGCAAGGTGTGGGGGGGGGAGACATTTTCCATTACAGGAGGAGCACAGGAACGAGAAGGCATAACATGAAATTGGAAGGTGGGCAGTTAAGAGGGAATGTGATTGAGTTCTTCTTCACAGAGAAGGTGGTGGACACATGGATTGGTCTGCCTCAGGAGGTGGTGAGAGCAAGCACTATGGATGGATTAAAGCATGCTTGGAACAGGCATAGGGGAACCATAGAAGTACATCTGTGGGTAGGTCGGAAGCAGTAATCCATTACAAGGGCTTACAGGCAGACTAGATGGGCCAGGCGGTCCTTATCTGCTGACAATTTCTATGTTTCTGTGTCTTTACTATCGCTAGTGGCTCCCGTGAACAACTCCCAGGCCCTAGCAGTCAAGATAATCCTTGGCCACCATGGTAAATCGCTTACCATACTGTCTGCTTACATCCCTCCATGAGACCAGGCTTCCAGTTTCAAAATGGTCCTTGACTATCTTGCCGACTTACCCCATCGCTCCGAGGTGGTGGTACTAGGTGACTTCAACATAAATTGGCTGGCCCCCAAAGCCGACCCCTACAAAGATGCCATATCAGCTGTTGATATCACCCAGCTGGTGACTACCACCACAAGATTTAATCATAGGACTAGCCACAGTACACTTCCTGACCTGATCCTTACTACCCACCTAAAACAAATCACCTACACCGCTATTCTCCCTGACTCTTTGAGTGACCACTCCCCAGTAATTTGCCACTGGTCTAATAAGGCCCTTAAACCATCAGCTAAAGTCACACACCAATGCCTTCTTAAAAAAGGGCAACTCAAACACCTTCAGGCCTATCTCGCACAATGTGACTAGTCACCCATGGACACAGCCCATAGTGTAGACCATGCACTAAACTACTTCATCACCCAGTTCAACAAGGCTTGTGACATGTTTGCCCCACTTTGTAAACTAAAGACTAAGGGTGCAACAAACCCCTGGATAACCACCGCCTTATTAAATATGATGAAAGATAGGGACAATCTATGGCATTGCACACTAGCCGCTGAGAAGCAGGTAGATATGCAACACTGCAGAACTGTAAAGAATTCTTGCACCCGTGAAGTTCTCCAGGCTAAAACAGACCGCTTTAACAGTGAGCTCTCAAACTTCTGGGGTAATGCCAGGAGTTTCTGGGACAAGATTAAAGACCTCACTGGTAAGCCCAATGAAACATCCCCCACAATTATGTGAATGGCGAAAACAAACTGGACCCTAAACAAACAGCTGACACCTTTAATGATGCCTTTACTGATCTAAGTGACATACTTCCCCCCGACTTCTTTGATACGCCTGACATGAAGAGCTCTATCATAAATGCTGCCCTCTCAAGTACTCCCCCTTCTGCTTCAGGACAGTCACCCTGAATGAAGCCAAAAAATACCTACAAGGGTACTTGGCAAATCCAGGTTTAGCAGTGACTCTCTTGACCTCAAACTTTTAAACCTTACACTTGAGGTCATCCTGAAACCCCTAACCAAACTCTTAAATTTATCACTGTCCTTAAGGCAGTTCTCCCAATGTTGGAAAGTGGCAATTGTTATGCCTGTACATAAAAGCAAAGACAGGACGATACACTCAAGCTATCGCCCTGTTTCTATTCTTCACCCTCTCTCTAAAGCCCTTGAGTGCATTGTCTCTGACCAATTGTCTGAATACCTGGCCAGATACGATATTCAATGTCCACAGCAGCATGGCTTTAGGAAAGCACTTAGCACAACTACTGCCGTGCTTGAGTTCACGGACTTCATTCACAAGGCCCTTGATAGAGGTCACATAGTGGGGTCAATATATATTGACCTCACTAAGGCCTTTGACACCATAAACCACACCCTTCTACTGCACTCGCTCCCTGCCCTCGGCCTCTCCAATGAGATCATCAGATGGTTCAACAGCTAACTCATGGGCAGAGTGCAACAAGTTAAAATCAGTGAACCCCTTTCCTGTAGCCATCCTGTCTGTGCACTCAGAGGTCCCTCAAGGCTCCATCCTTGGACCCTTACATTTCAGTCTTTTTCTTAATAACCTCCCAAAAGCCTGCAACAACAACTTGGTCATTTATGCAGATGATGATGTCCTCTTCTCAAGTCACACTGATCCCCTCTCTCTTTCAAGAGACCTACAATCCAACTTTAAGTCGGTAGAGACTTGGTTTGCCCAACAAAAATTACTAATGAATTACAAGAAAACTACGGTCATGTTTTTCTCAAACCCACATAACAAACATAAATCAGCCAACCTAAAAATACTGAATAATCAAAACCTGCCACTTTAACAAGTCCAGAGTGTAGAGAAAAAAATGACAAATATGTTGCAGGTGATAACTTCTATTGGACTAACAAAATTACTTCTAAGACTAGTTTTCGAGACTTACCCGGACAACAAAAACTAAAATAAAAAAAAATTAAAAAGATAAAACCCTCTTCCTCAGGTCAAAGTGGAAAAGTTCAATATTATCCATAATCAACTATGGATTAGTCATATATAGAGCTGCTACCCTCAAAAGAATTGCAGTTGTTCTGAATAAGTCCTGTCAACTTGTATCAGGAGCCGACAAGCGTACCCACATGTGCGACCTTTATGAGCAGACCAGCTGGCTGCATCTTAAGGGCAGGGTCACCTACAAGACCTGTTTACTTGCAAAACAAATTAGCCTAGGTCTAACTCCCCTAGCAACCCAGCCTCTACTAACGCCGACTCCAAACCCTCACAGTATCCGTAGTGCGTCCAAACAGACATACCTTGTCCCTTTCTGCAAGACCACTCAGGCCCAGAGAACTTTTCGATTTAGGGTGGCCACATGGCTTAACAGCCTCCCATAACACATTTATGCTGAGTCAAAACTTGGCCTCTTTAAATTCAAACTCCGCCAACACCTCACTGCACTTAATAGCTATGACTGCGCGCCCTAAGCTGGCACACCGCTCCACGTACCTTTATTTCCTCACACAATTGCCCATCCCCTCCCTACTTCCTATTTCTTACCCACTACCTAGTTAACCTGCGGTACTACCTACTCACCCCATACACCCTTACATCCAACTGCCCCTCCTCCAACCTCGTCTCGCCTCAACCCTATGTGACGTTCAATTTTCCCACACACCTTACCCCTATCTCTCTCATCTCCCCCGTTTTCTCCCATCTGATGCCTCCTAGCCTACCAATCTTTTCCTCATATAGCTCTTAAGTAGACAAAGACACCTCCTAGACTGCTTTATTCTCATTTTTGTCTTGTATCTCAAGTTTGAGCCTTACATGATTTAATACTTGTAATGTCACTGAATTGTTTTCTTTCTTCTTGTACTCATCTGTTTTTTTATTTTTATTTTTATGTCTATATCATGTTGATGCAGAACCTTTGTAAAAGAACCCCTGGTTCAAAGGTGTATGTAATCCTAGTTATCAATAAATAAATAAATAATCAGTACTACAGGTGCAAGGCATTAATGGGATCTGTGGCAGGTAGTTCCCCTCTTACCATCACCAATGACTGCCTATTTATGGAGCTCCTGACTTTCCACACCAAGGTGAGAGATACCCAGGTAGGTACGCACCAGGAACTGGACACTATTAATGCCGATTATCAGGAGCTGCAGCCTTCAGTGTCCTCTCTGTTAGACCGGACTGCCCACATGGTGGATCTCCTCCTCCATCTGCATCACTGCCAGGTGCAAGTGGATCTCAAAATGCAGGAGCTGAAAGGAAGGTTGAGGCACAAGAAACTCCTCATTTACAGAATTCCTGAAGGGGCAGAGGGGACAGATATTACAGACTGTGTGGTGCAACCAATGAAAAATAGCCTGCAGTTACTGACAGAGATGGACTTGGATTTGGAGAGAGTGCATTGTAGGATTTATAATCATGAAATTCTTGAGATACACCACAATAAAATGAGTCTTTGTTACAGCCTGGTGGCAGAAAATAGTCACATTTAATGATACCCAAATCTATCTAGACAGTGATTACACCCCAGTTATCCAACAAAAACATCAGGCCTATGCCCACCTACCTCTGAGCTCTGAAACAAGCTAATATTAAACTTCAGACCCCTTTCCCAGCTAAACTTAAGGTACTCTACCCAGAATGTGACATTTAGGACCATAAGGCAGAGGAAGTCAAACAAGAAGTTTAGTGCAGGGGAATACTGGTGCAGCAGCTCCACCCCAGTGTCGAAGCCCCAGATGTGCCAGTTAATGTGAACAGTGCACATTCAGCCAGACCCAGACTGGCTCACTAAATGGAGACCCTGGCTTTAAGGCTAAGGAAGACCATGATCAGCGCACATTCAGCCAGACCTGAACTGGCTCACCGAATAAAGACCATAGCTCTAAGGCTAAGGAAGACCGTACCCGACACTCCCAAGAAGCCCTAATGAATATCAGGGCCTTGCTGCACCTATCTGAAAGATGCAAGTGATGACTATTCTGTGAGGCTGTTTATTGATGTTTGCCATTGCTGATCTACTGCATTTTGTCGACACACCCTACAGTGGACCTCTACCATCGGGGACTCTCATCTTCTCGGGTATGGGGGTGCTGCTACTTGGGGTGTCAAGGTGTGAGGGGGAGGGAGGAAGGGAGGGAGGAAACAGTCTGATCCTTCTTAATCGAGTTGTCTGCCTCTTGTTGTACTACTGCTGAGACAGTTTGAGGATTGTAAGGGTCTGTAAGTGCTCACTAGTGTTACTGGGATCGGAGTGCCAGGCAGGGGGAGGCTGTTCATGGTTGCCCCTAGTGACATGCCTCTGACTGGCTGCACTTACATTGGGCTAAGTTCAGCCCAGAATCTATTGGTGACACATCCCCAATATTTAAGATTCCCAGGTGTGGTTCAGTACTGAGTTTGGGGGAGTGTTGTGGGGTCCCAGGCTAAAGTCCCTCTGGGGGGGACAGCTGGTGCTGGGGCTCTTAATTCCCCTATGTACTGTCAATGACACAGTGGATGGTGTGTGGGGGTTGGTTGCTGACCGTAGAGCTACTTGGCCTAAGTTTCCAGCAGCTCATTACTACAGCACCGAGTGCATTGTGGCCCTGGCAACAGACCTAGGTGAAGGCAGCAGCAAATTATTTCCTTTCTTTTTGTTTGGTGAACTGTATTGGCTCGACCAGGATAAGCCCACTAATCTTTCACTCTTCTTCTTCCCTGTAACCTGAATGGATGGCCTCACCCTTCCTGTCTGCCCTGGCTCATTGGTGCTCCCTGCTGTAGACTGGATCAAGGGACACAGAATCCTAGAAACTCATTGCTCCTGGGACTGTCAGTGCTGGTTGGGTAGTACTAACTAGGGGTCATAAAGGCCTGCTGTTTTGCATCTGTGCTCTGAGGTTAGGACTTGTCCTGTTTTTGTCTAGCCAGTTCCTGGTACTAGACTGAGATATTTGGTTGGAGTTTGGGGGGACTGGACTGTCCTGTACTGGGACTCTTTTCATATGGAACTCGCTACTTGCAGGAATATTGCTACATTTTACAGCAGGTCTGGTGGGGCACTTGGTTTTATGGGGAACCTGAGGGTCCACCCTTGGCTTTCTCCCAGTTCCATCCAGCTCTGCAGAGAGGCCAGATGCTGACAGGCCCCCTACCTTGGAAGGACACTTGATGAACCTAAGACTTTAAGCCAGGTTTACTGTTTCTTGCTTTTAGTGATAATTCAGGTTGCCCTATTGGTACCTTATGTTACCCTGTTCTTACTATTTGTGTTATTTCACACTGTTTCTTTAGCTGTAGGATGGTACATTACAGTTTTCTCACAGGAATGACAATGTTGGTGGGGGAGGTTATGGGAGGGGCTGCCACAAGTCAGTTTGGTGATTGTATTTAGTCCTAGAACTCTGGTCTCAGTGGGGATATGGCTCAGCTAACACATTATCTTTCCCACAATATTAATGGGGTCCATGACCCAATTAAATGATCCAGAATGCTGAAAAGGGACTAAGCAGAAGTGATTTTCCTCCATGAAATACATCTGCTCCTGGAGGAAAGGCTAACGTTTAAAAGGTTTGGTTTTATGGTTCTGTGTTCATCCTCTCTCATTTTCAGTAAATGCAAGGAGTCATGAGTTTAACCCCACAAGGAGTACCCTTTCAAGCTGATACCACACTGACTGATACTGAGGGGTATTATGTTGCTGTAGTTGGCATGCTATATAGTCAACCCCTGACCTAACGAATATATATTAATCCTCTGGGCACAACTAAGAGAGCCAGCCAGTCCTTCTGTAATAGATTTATTCCCAGCATGAGGGGATCAGCTCCTCCTGGGGGACAATCTGAATGTCATGTTGAACCCTAATAAAGATGCCTCTCCTCCCCCCTTTTAGGCACTCAGCCTTTCAGCTGTATCTTAAAACTAGACCTCATTGATGTTTGGAGGCATTTAAACCCTACCACCCAAGAATACACACATTACTCCTCTAGATTCCATAGATATGCCAGGCTAATTTACTTATTTATGACTGCAGGGCATGTAGACAGCTTTCAGGAAGTCTGTCGTGGCCTACTGCTGCTTTCAGATCATGCTCCAGTGTTGGCTACTTTACAGTTTGGCCAATCCATTCATTCCATGCACTGGACGTTCAATTTGGCACTTCTTAGGGATGAGACCTTCATTAGTAAAACTGAAGAGATTAGAAGAAGAAGAAGAAGAAGAATCAGCATTTATATAGCACTTTTCATACACAGTATATCCCAAAGTGCTTTACAAGCAATGTTAGACTGATAGTAAAGTGATTGAATGTGTAGTGGCAGCCATATCACACATCATCACCCACACACAGCCAGGATAATTGCATGAACCAGTTTATGGGAAGGGGAATGTTGGCCAGGACACCCACAATGACCTCCACTCTTTGCAAAGAGTGCCCTGGGTTCTTTTACTTCCACCTGGACACCCACCAGGACAACACCAGGATGGGTAGAAGGGACCTCGGTTTAATGTCTCATCCGAAGGACGGCACACCCCAGCAGTACAGCACCCCCCAATACTGCACTCAGATGCCAGCGATTTTTAGGTGCAAGCCCAATCCCGGTGTGGGACGAGAACCCATGACCTTGTGGTCCAGAGGCAGATGTGCTACCAACTGACCGCTAATAACACCACCACAGGGGGGGGACCCTGGTTTTCTGTAGGACATCTCGAAATTGGTATTCTGGGGGAAGATTATAAGCTACACTTCACAGAAGCATAAAGTCAGAGAGCAAAATTTACAGACCCTTCAAGACACCCTGAAAATGTTGCAGTTATTTCACATGCAAGGGGATACCTCAGTAGAACCTTAGATGCAAGCCACCCTTAGGGAGGTTCAGGGACTTTTGGATTTGAAGGTAGAATGGGTCCTTTTTTATGAAGGGGGAGCTGGGATATCCGCACTTTGGCAAGGTGATTGTAGGCCAGGAGAGCCCAAGCCTGCATTATGCACATGAGGGACCTGGCCACAGGCAAATTAGTACACCACAGTCTTGGAATTCAGACTATTCACTACATCTATTATCAACAGCTTTATACAACCTCTCCTTCCCCATCCCAGGAAGGGCTGAATTCCTATTTGGCTGGTCTGAGCCTCCCTAGTTTGACAGAGGTCCAGGTGGCCTCCTTGCAGGCTCGTATCACTAATGAAAAGATTCCAGATGTTTTTACAAATTATAAAACTGGCAAGTACCTGGGACCAGATGGTTATCCTGCTGAATTTTATAAGAAAAATCAGGACAATTTGCTACCAACATTGCTCCAAGCTTTTCGATCAGGACAGCAGGGAGCTCTCCTGCCTCCCTCATGGAGATCTGCGACCAGTTCATCTATCTGAGAACCAGGAAATGATCCTAGCCTACCTCAGCCCTAAATACTGACATCTATCTTAAACTTTTATTATACCATGTTTACTGTGGTCTGGGAAACTTGCCTTAATGTCCCTCTCCCATCATTGCTGGACATGCGTAATGCTGAAAGGCGCACGATAATGTACATTGTTACTAAAAGACTATGCCAACACACACTCGCTTCCCCTGGTCCTGGCCAGCTTTGATGTGGAAAAGGCTTTTGACAGGTGTCTTGGCCCTTCCTTGGGCTACGTTGCTCCAATTTGGCTTCCCAGAGGAGACTGTGGGAACTCTCTGGGGTCTCTATGCCTTTCCCCAAGCCTATATATGGATTAATTGAACCCTATCAGACCCCATGCAGTTGGAGAGGGGAACTCATCAGGGCTGCCCCCTTTCCCCTTTATTGTTTGCCTCTATATAGAGCCCCTGGTGGTCTCTATCAGGGCAGCAGTAGATGAAAAGTGTGTCCCACTCAGGGGTCGGGACTATAAAAATCACACTGTTTGCAGATGACATTTATTTATTTCTTCATTCTTTTATGGTTGTCTCTCCAGAGACCTCCTTCCCCAGTACATGGGAGATACTACATGCTTTTGAAGGTTTAGCAGGCTTCAAATCAAATGTGACAAAAACAGAAGTTATACCTTACAATTTTGCCCTCTCTCAGAATCTGAAATCGCAATTTCCCTATCAATGGTCCCAGCGGGGGGAGGCAGTCAGTCAAATATCTGGGACTCCAGATAGCTAAGAATTTAGATCACTTGGAACTACTTACCTATGAATCTATCACTAAGGCAATAGTGAAGGATTTACAGAAATGGTCCTGTCCTACTCTGGGCTTCATGAACAGAATGGAACCCATTAGGCAAATATTTCACTCTGGCTTCTTTATGTGTTTCAGAACTAAGGGGAGAACTAATGACACCACTGACTACCCTTTTCAACAAATCATGGGAGGATGGTGTGGTACCTGAGGATTGGAGGAGAGCGGATGTGATTCCCCTTCACAAAAGTGGGAGCAAGGCAGAGGCAGGAAACTACAGACCTGTTAGTTTGACCTCAGTGGTAGGGAAAATGATGAAATCACTTCTGAAAGAAAGAACTGTTGAGTACCTAGAGGCCAGCGGGGCACAGAACACAAGGCAGCATGGATTCACAATGGGAAGATCATGTCAGACGAATCTAATAGATTTCTTTGACTGGGTGACCAAAGTAATAGACCAGGGAGGGGCCGTGGACATGGCCTACCTAGACTTTAGAAGGCATCTGACACAGTCCCACACAAAAGATTAATAAACAAGTTAGCCAGCCTGGGAGTGGGTCCCAAGGTGGTAGCCTGAGTGAAAAAACTGGCTGGACAACAAGGCACAGAGGGCAATAGTAAACAGAGTCCACTCCAAAGAAAGGGGGGTTACTAGCAGGGTACCGCAGAGTTCAGTACTGGGACCAGTCCTCTTTAATGTCTTTATAGGTGACATTGTGGAGGAACTGGAAGGAAAAATATGCTTCTTTGCAGACGACACAAAGATCTGCAACAGGGTTGATACACAAGAGGGGGTGGAAAGAATGAGAAGGGACTTGGCAAGGCTGGAGGGTAGCCCATGACAATGGCGACTGCGATTGAGCACTTTCAAAAAGGGTGACTCAATTGAGGTGCCTGTCTACAGGGCCACTGGACAGGGAGGGCGACCGGATGGGGAGGTCCGCGAATATAGTGACAGGATGTCGCTATATGTACACATGCGTGTGGGGGAGAGTGAGCAAGCCAGGTGATGGATGGAAGGGAAGGGAGGGTTTGTGAGGTGTAGTGCGGTGGTGGGCTACTGAGCTGGCTCTGTAGTGTGGTGGGTGGATGGCAGGCTAAGGTTGCGAGGGTGCTGGGTTTGGTTCCAGGCTCTTGTTTGTTTTGTTGCACCTGGCCATTTGTTTTTTTTCCAAATTTCACCCCCCCCCCGACATGCACCCCACTGGAGTTAAGAATCCTTTAGTGGGGGGGGGCATGGCCCCCGCATTAAAAAAAAAAAGTCCCTGGCATCATTTTTCAAGCACCTCAAGGGAATCAACAAAGTCCAAGAGAATAGAATCTTTCAGAAAAAGAGGTGTGCAAGAACAAGGGGGCACAATTTGAAGAGAGAGGGGGATGGTTCAGAGGCAACGTGAGGAAGTATTTTTTCACGGAGAGGGTGGTGGATGCATGGAACAGCCTTCCTGGGGAGATTGTGGGGTCAAAAACAGTGGGGGAATTCAAGAATGCATGGGTCAGACATAAGGCAATTTTAGTGGGGGGGTTAGGAGGAAGTAGGCTGTTGGTTAACTGGGATCTGCAGCTTATCCAATAGGTAGGAGAAATAGGCAGACTGGGTGCGCTAAGCAGTCCTTATCTGCCATCAAAGTCTATGTTTCTATACAGCCTTCCTGTGTTGCCTGATAAGTTATATTTTAAGGAATATGACAAGCTGATTCCCATTCTGTATGGGGGGCAGGGTGTGTTACCAGGTGTTGCAGCTTCCATGGGACAAGAGAGGAGTTAGCCTCCCAAACCTAAATCACTATGCCTGGGTGGTGAGGTTCATCTGGTGTGCCTCTGGATATCTAAGGTGTATCAGATGTACTGGAAGAATATTTAATTCATAGTCAATGACCTGTATAATATTGAATGCTACTTGCATGCTCCTGGGTTGGAACCAAACATACTCAGACTTTTCTAGTTATACAGCACTTACATTAAAATTCAGGCATGAATTTCTTGGAGATGCAGAAAAAAACACACCAGTTGTGACTGATGGATCTCCCCTATCATGGGGACTGCCCCCCCCCCCCCAATAAGCTGGATACTACCTGAAGAGGTGGAGTTAGTTGGTTTTACATATGTACATCATTTACTAGACAACAAAAGGTGTGGTCCCCTATCAGGTGCTGCAGAACCTCTACCACTTATCTAACACAGACCACTGTAGGGATCTCAAACTCTGCTCCTGTTTACAGCCTATGGGGTCAGTGTTCCCTTATCTGGCATGGTGGCAGACTCCTCTCTGTACAATATAAATTGGAACCCAAAGGAGTGATGTATGGCAGCACCTGATCGGGCAACTGTATAGGGTTCTCTTGGAAATGTCAGGAGACTCAACATTCCATACAGTGGGAAGATGGAATGAGGTGTTGGGGACTGAGCACATCTCTGACACATGGCTCAGATCTACTATCCCAGTGCTCAGAGTTACATTTGCCCCTTATCCATGAGAATTTATATGGGAATGACAGGTGTGCTTCTTTTGTACCATGGCTATCCAGGCCCAGCATATTGGCTGGGAGATGGGGTATTGCCAAAGGGCCTGTGGGACAGCTGAGGCAGATCAAGCACACATTTTCTGGAATGCCCCCATAACATATTGGTCAGCAATCCAGGGAAAATAGAAACAATACTGAGAGTGAATGATTTGGTTATGGCATCCTTAGTTTTACTTAGCATATCTCCTGAGAACCATAATGTACAGCCCAAGAAGTTAAAACTTTTATTGATACAGTACTGAAAACAGCAGTAAAAAACATTCTCATATACCTCTGGGTCACCACCATAATTCCTTCTATGGCTATATAGAGAAAATTAATGTACAATATTTTCTGTATGGATAGGTTAACTTCCTAAGTTGAATAATGCTACTGCTCAGTTTGAAGAATCTTGGCACCACTATGTTCTTCATCAACTGGACATAGATACTGAGTTTGTTGCTTAGATTACATGTGGGACTCTCCCTTCCTTTCCTAGACCTCTGTAAACCCATTAATTGGTAGTGACTGTATATCATGCATTATACAATGGCAAGGAAATTTCCTGTATTCTGATTGGTCAATGGGTACCTGAGACAGTGATGTTATTACACAATAACATCACGGTATTGATTTGTTGCCACAGGATTACCAATGTTTGCTCTTCTCTTAAGAAACAAAGACATACTGAATCACTAAAAATCTACTAAAAACATTTTAAATTTTTATTTTTTATTTTGTATAACATCGAGCCATTGTATAATTGCAATAAGGCACTCCAAGATGTGTGTTATTGTGTAATAACATCACTCCTGCAGTGGTGGAAGCACTCAGCTTCACCTCGTGCTTCAACCCACCCCAGGAGTGACGTTATTACACAATAGCACACACCTTGTCATGCCTTATTGCTTAATTGTCACATCAGATGGCACATAAGGAATCTCTAAATATTTTTACTCTGTATGGATATGTATTTCTCCCTCTGCCCTCTCCCCCAGGACACTTCTGGAAACGAGTTGTTTACGGCTCAGTATGTCTCTCCCGGTGAAACTTTTGAAATAAATAAATAAATAAGATGTATTAGTTCTGTACTGCCCGATAACCCGTTTCCGTTTGTTTCTATTTTTACTTTTATTCCATGCATCCTTTCTGTACAGTGCTAAACTCTTCAATAAACACCGATTACAAATAAAACAAGCATTTGTCAATGCCGAATGTTGCTTGTTTACATGTGCTGTTTAGGTATTTGGAAGTGAAAGTGCCATGCCTAAGAACTAAGAACTAAGAACCCCCCCCCCCCAAGGCATCCATTGTATTATTACAGCAATCATAACAGCATAGCTCAGTACTTAGCTCAGTCAGAGAAATAAACAGAACAACTAAATCTGTATTATTATTACAGCAGTCCTAAAAGTGTCCTATCATTGCTTTGTCTCCACTCCAAAGACCCTGCTGTAATATAAGACCACAGAGGACCCTGGCGGGAGGGTGTGAACTCTAAAGTCCCTGCAGAGCTCCATTGAGCTCGCTCACTACCCCCTCTCTCACTCGCTCATTCTATTTCTCCCAACGCTGCAGGCTGCCCTTTTACGCTGGGCTCCTACTTGCATTGGTGCCTTTTTCTGCCCAGAAAGAAATCCACAGCAGTCCTGACAGAGCTCCATTAAACTCGCTCACTCCCCCTCTCTCACTCACTCGTTCTGTTTCTCCCAGAGCTGCAGGCTGCCCTCTTGTACTGGGCTCCTGCCTGCATTGGCACCTTTTTCTGCCCACAAAGAAATCTGCAGCAGTCCCGACAGAGCTCCGTTGAGCTCGCTCACTCCCCCTCTGTCACTTGGTCATTCTGTTTCTCCCAGCGCTGCAGGCTGCCCTTTTGTACTAGGCTCCTGCCTGTGTTGGCACCTTTTGCTGCACACAAAGACATTCACAGCAGTCCCAACAGAGCTCTGTTGAGGTCGCTCACTCCCTGTCTCTCACTCGCTCATTCCACTTCTCCCGGCGCTGCAGGCTGCCCTTTTGTACTGGGCTCCAGCCTGCATTGCTGCCTTTTTCTGCCCACAAAGAAATCTGTAGCAGTCCTGACAGAGCTCTGCTGAGCTAACTCACTCCCCCTCTCTCACTCACTCATTCCATTTCTCCCGGCGCTGCAGGCTTCCCTTTTGTACTGGGCTCCAGCCTGCATTGCTGCCTTTTTC
This sequence comes from Neoceratodus forsteri, assembly GCA_016271365.2. Taxonomy (NCBI): domain Eukaryota; kingdom Metazoa; phylum Chordata; order Ceratodontiformes; family Ceratodontidae; genus Neoceratodus; species Neoceratodus forsteri. The sequence continues at coordinate 492,556,407 of CM028136.1, forward strand.
TGCCCACAAAGAAATCCGCAGCAGTCCCGACAGAGCTCCGCTGAGCTAACTCACTCCTCCTCTCTCACTCGCTCGTTCTGTTTTTCCCACCGCTGCAGGCTGCCCTTTTGTACTGGGCTCATGCCTGCATGGCTCCTTTTTCTGCCCACAACAAAATTCACAGCAGTCCCGACAGAGCTCATTTGAGCTCGGTCACTCCACCTCTCTCACTCAATCTTAATCTGTCCCAAACACTGATTTCCCAACGTGACTGTGCTGTTCTGCGCTGGAAGCGCGGAAACTTATTTTGACCAAGATCTGAAAAAATGACAGCTGCACTGTTCATAAGGAGGTGTGAAATAATGCCAGTGTTGAAAATCTGGCGTGAAAGTATTACTAATTTACGAAGTTACAAGGGTGCATGGAAACTGGGCAACGCATGCTCGTAACACAGTCATTTTATGGACTTTCATCAAAAAATTTTCAACATAGGCATTTAAGGGCCTCTGCTCATGAACAGTGTCACTGTGATTTTCTTAATATGTCCTGAACACTGATTTCCCACAGTGACCACGCTATTCTGTGCCACAAGTGTGAAAACACATTTCGGCCAGGATGTGAAAAATGACAGTTGTACTGTTCATAAGGAGGTGCAGAAAAATGCCAATGTTGAAAAAATTGCGCAACACACGCTTGTAAAACAGTCATTTTTTTGATTTTTCCCACTAAATTTGCAACATAGGCTTCTTGAGAGCCCACCTCATGAACGCTGGCACTGTCATTTCATTAATCGATCCCTAAAGGTGATTCTGCACAATGACCGCGAAATCACCTTTTGGGACTGAATAACATCATGCCAGTGGCTGAATTCATGAGGAGGGTTCCCAATAACCCCATGTTGAAAATGTGGTGCCAAAATTTCCAAAAATGTCTGAAATATGCACCAAAGTTGAAAAAACCCTATTTATGCCATTATGCAGCTTATCGGCATTTCCTCAGTTCACGGTCGGTTTTGAAGTGTGCAGACGTGTTCCCGGTCCACCGAAGAGCATCGCGCTGGGCTCCAGAGGTAAGTATGGGGTGAGGGGTGTGTGTGGAGAGGCAGGGCATGCAGAGGGTGGGCGAGAGTTGGGGAGGGGGCAGGGAGACCACGAAGGACTGTTTTCTTTTTCAACAGGTTAAAAAAAAAAACAGCGTGGGATGGTTTTTCTTTTTCAGTGGCATTTAGCACACTGGGGTGGGCTCCCAGTGTGCCACCTGAGTGTTTTGGGGGGATCTGTAGCCAATGGGGGATTGGGCACCCCCCTCGGCACAGAACGAAAGCAGGGGGGACTTATTCCGACAGGGAGTGGGCTCCCCAGTTGGCAAGGGAAAGGGGGACTAAAGCAAATGGGGATTGGGCACCCCGTCAGCAAGCCCTGCAATGAGGGGTCGCTCCCTCCCTGTAGTGGATGACACTGCAATGACGAGGTGGCCCCTGATTGCAGTGGCTAAAATGTTTCAAGGTGGTGGCACGCTGGCTGAACTAGTGTCAGCAGCAGCATGCCACCCCATTGGGGAACGCAGGCCAAGCCTCCAAAGGCAGTGGGGGCATTGGCCACAACAGTGCCGCACCTCCACAACCTGCTTCTGCAGCAAGCTGCCGCAACATGTTTCTTGCGCATGCGCACAAGCAACATAAAGAATGGCTGAGAGTTGAACCTGAAACTTTCAGGTTCTTTAGAGTTGTCATTGTTCCTGAAGTTTAGAAGCAAGATGGCGCCGGGAGAGTGGGTGGGAGTATTTGTTCTTGCTCTGGCCCATTTTTCCCATTGCTGCCACTACCAAAGTAGTAAGGCAATATATCTTGCAGTGTTTTTTGTGTTTTTTGGTCTTTCATCTTCTCATGTGTTTACTCTGTTTTGGTCCTTTCATCTTCCAAAATGAGACAGTTGATAGAACATTGCCTTGAAGTGGTATTGGGTCAGCTAATTGGTGTCCCCAGCCAAATTTCATGAGTGACATATCTCCAGCTGCAGTCGTCCTGGGTGTGGGAGAGTGAGTAATGACTTGGTAGCTAAGCTGTGTCATGGCTCCCCAGTGCAACCATCTAATTTGGTGAACCCAAAAATACACACATGGAGGTTCTTTTGGTTTGTTATCGCTACTCCTTTTTTTGCCTGCTTTGGTGTCTTTTGGATTCCAAGGGGGCTAATCCTGTCGCCCCCCCCTCCAATAGTGCAAGCTGACTGTACTGTATTGGGAGTTGAGGTTTCTTTGCTGCAGAACAGGCTGGAGAAACCTGCTGCTCCCTCCCCCTCTCCCCTACTCCATACTGTGGGCTAACTGGTCTGTTTAGGAGTGGAGGCTTCTTTGCCATGGAATGGGCCTGAGAGAACCGTTAGCCCAGAGGACTTACTTTGGTGTGGATGAGTAGAACAACCCGAGCCATGAACACTGATAAATCCAGTGCCTTTACTCTTCGAATGTTGAGTCCTATGTGATTTGAGGGCTACTCACAAGGCAAACTAAAGTCTGTTGCAGTGAGCATCACCATGCAACTGCTTTGTGAGTGACCCGCAAGGCCCTTTGTGAAGTAAGCGTCGGGTCTGGTGCACTGAGCATCACTATGGAGCTACTTTTAGCTATCTTTTCCAAATCATAAGGCAATATTACAAAACACTACATTAATGCACTTGTTAGAGTTGAAATGCAAAGTTTACAAAGTAGGAAAATTAAAAATTAGGATTCAAAATCTATGAAAATCTGATACCTTGGCAAATTGGTAACGTGGTGTTCTGCTGCTTTTGAATGATTATGCGACTCTGGGTTGGCATGACCTAATATCAGCACTCATAGCTTTTTACAGTATTTGTGCATGCACTAAAGAGGGGAAAAGTACAGAAATCTTTAGTAAAAAATGTTTCCACAAACTCCACTGGAATGTAAAGCCTTGAGGAAGAAGTCACCTGACTCTGAAATGTCAGCACTTTTTTTTCCGTACCAGTAGGTAGGTCACCAAGGGCCAGATACCTTTTGAATGAAGCTGCCTCTAGCCGGGGAGCCACTGAATTAGCTGCAAGTACTGTTCTGGCCACGGTGCCTCGAACTGGCTGGTTATCTGCTTCTTCATCCAGAGGAACTCCAGTAGCTTCATAAAAAGAGACTTGCCCCGAGCCAGGGGAAAGAGAAATTGGGAGGATACAAAGGAACTTGGTGTTCTGATGGCGTTTGTGGAAACATTTCTTACAGCACTAAGACCAGCAGTTACCATACAGGATTAAGCAATTGAGCCATGAAGCTGGAACAACACAAATGCAGTAAAGTGACTGCAAAATAACCTGACTGCCTAAAAAGATATTATTAAGAACAAACACAGATTTTTGATTGTTGGTTTGGCAAAATACTAAAACAGTATTTTTAACCTTCAGGCTACAACATGGTTAGAATCCATTAATTCTTGACTGCCGATAGGACTGCTTCACGGTTTGTGTGGCTACTTTTACAGTCAATTTCTGTGCTATCGGACACCAGCATGTCTCTAGATTTATGCAAATAAATGTACGAGTACAACAAATTTCTTCTTTCTCATTTTGATACAGAAATCTTTACTCATCAAGAAACAGAAAACCTGTGGAAGTTAAGTCTGAAACTTGAACGGTCAACAGTGAATGGTGTTCAGCATATAGAATAAGATCCCCATCTCAGGGTCTATCAGCTAATTAAGCCTCTTGCCTTTCGGGCCTGTAACTTAATTAGCTGGGTATCCCCCTCAATTTGTAAGGCTGATTCTAAAAACAATAGTTTTTAAAATATTAATGAAATTAGACTGAAGCATGTCATGAAAGCAAGCCTTGTTGTTGTCACTTGTGAGCCTGTTTGGTGACACACAAAACCACTTTTGTGAGATACAACCTCAATTTTGTGACACTTAGTCTCAAACAAGAAAATTTCAGATGATGTTGCAGGGCCATGTCTGTAAACATGTTAAATTTGTCACACAAGTACTTCCAACCCTGTAGCTGTTCTATGACTATTCAAACCCCAAGGAGCACCACACCACAGATACACCAAGGATCCACAATATATTACATTTCCCCTACTTTGTACACATTGAGGGGGATACCCAACTAATTAAGCTACAGACCCGAAAGGCAAGAGGCCAAATTAGCTGATAGACCCTGACACAGGGATATATTGATCTTACCCATCATTTATTTTATATAATATATAGATTTTCATTTTTTAATCACTGTTTGATCACTTCTGGGTTTGTCTGCCATTTCTTCTTGGTCTCCTGCTGTTCCATGGTTTAGTGGCATTTTCACATTTTTTTTTCCATAATCTTTTTTCCCCTGGGGTTGGCATTTACGAATGTGATGGCTTGTGTTTTAAGGGGGCATGCCCTGGGAATAGTATTCCTTTCTTCATTGGGAGCCTGTGAGATGTGACAAGATGTTACAGTCGGGAACAGCTTCTGTGGTCTGGGGCATCATTGCTAGTACACAGATGTGGCCTGCGTTGATGGGACCTGGTGAAATTTGCAATTGGAAGTGGTGTGTGTTGTTGGGCAGTGCTGCAGTCATCATGGAGTAGCGTGCCAGCAGAATGGTGTGGATGGCACTGTGGGACAGGCCTTTCTCCCTATTCTGCAGAGTGCCGCTGGGCACCCATGTTGTTTGCTGTGTATATGCTGCCATTGGGGGACATTATTAGGTGGTGCAGTCTGAGTTTTCATTGCTGGGTAGATGATACTCAGCTGTGCATGTCCTTTGTACCCGAACAGGAAGATGTTCTCTCAGAGTTTAACAACTGCCTATCCAAGATCCAAGACTGAATGAGTGCTAGTTGGCTGAGGAAGAACTCAGACAGGACTGAGGTGTTGGTGGTGGACCCTGATCATCAGAAGGCAGGTGTGTTGGCAGGACAACCCTCTGGTCTTTGGCTTAGGGGTGTCCAGCTTACCATCTTAGACCGGGTGTGGAACCTGGGTGTTATTTTTGACAACAGTTTGACCCTAAAGTCACAGGTGTCAGCCATTGTCAAGACCTCTTTTTACCACTGGAGGAATATCACCTGGATGAAACACCTGATTTCTTCTGACAATCTTCCTACTTTGGTCCATGCCTTCATGACCACTTGCCTTGACTACTGCAATGCCCTGTACCTAGAGCTACCGGGGCTTGATATCTGTCACATGCAGCTGGTGCAGAATGCAGCTGCCAGGCATTTGACTGGTACATCTAGGACCAGTCATGTAATGCGGTGCTCCATGGACTACATTGGCTGTCAGTGCGATGGCATATCACCTTCAAGGTCATTTTGCTGACATACAAAGCCCTACATGATCAGGGACTCTGTTACCTGCAAGATCTCCTCTCTCCCTATTGCCCCTCCTGGCCACTCCAATCCAATCCACAGACGAGGGATTGCTAGAGATTCCCTTCAAACATCTGGGGCCCGTTACTTTGCATTTATGGCCCTGACCCTGTGGTATTCTCTACCTTGTCAGATAAGGGACTGCCTGACCGTCCAAAGTTTTAAGACAGAACTCAAGACATACCTTTCTAGCCAGGCATTTTCAGAAGAAGTTTAATGTTAGTGCGGACTGTCTTTTGTCTATGAATCAACTGTTATTTTAAATTTTTATGGTTTTAGTGTGTCAAATGCTGATGGATTATAATTTATGTACCAGCGCCTTGATCACCGGAAAGGTACCTTTTAACAAATAAAGATTGAGATCTGAAGTGTGGAGGGACTGGCTGCTGCACTGTGGATAGTATGGCATCAGGTGAGTGTTGTGGATCACTGACGGACATTGCTGAGTGGTAAGAGATTGGGGGGAATTTTTTTTTGTTTTGGGGGGTAGGTACTATCTGTTTTTTGTTCTAGACTTTTCCGGTTTACACACACACACACACACATATATATATATATATATATATATATATGATAAGCAATGACCTGACTAAAAATATGCAGTTTATCTTCAAGAGTGAATGGGCAGGACCATAACTTATGAGGGGCAGAGTCATGAAAGTCCTGCCCCCTCACGAGTAATGATAAACTGCCTAATTCTGAGTCATACCTTTGTATATTCAATTGTAGAAATAAAGTTGTCTTGCCTTGCCTTGTACAACTACAGTCTACTAGTTATTAGTGGCAATATGGACAGTAGTAGGACAGTTGTTTGAAGATTTAACTGTTTTCTTTTATGTCATCAACTGGCTTTAGTGCTGCACAAGGCAATTGTGATATCATCAGTGTTGTGAAAGCAGCTTTCTGATTGTTTTAGTATTCCTTTGTGATGATACTAACCTTCAAAACCTCCATTGTGCCACCAGTTATAGCAGCATATTTTTAATATCATGCTATTACTGTTGTCATCAGCAAAGATGTCACTATAGCGTATAGTGAGGGATTGTTCTGCATGGATTTTCCTACCAGCTGAAACCTTGTTCCATGACAGTTCAAAGGTCATGGAGCATGGTTGTGCCCATCTGTGATACAACAAGGATCCAGCTGATCAGAAATCCTCAAGGCAGCTGGTGTTTTTCACATCACTGACACATGCACAGCAGTCAGTTCAGGTTTTGAACTGAAACCACCGACACGTTCACTGCTGCTGTGGAGTACTGTGAAAATACTTTTGCTTTAAAAAATAAATAAAAACAAAAAACTATACACTATCAAAAATATTGATTGGGCAACCACGTGCCAAACCAGGCTGTGCTGCCACTTTGGGCTTCTAATTACATCAGCCCTCTCAAGCTTCACTCTTGAGGTCTGATGTAATCAGAACCGTTCTGTGGCAGCACAGGCTTGTTGTGCATGTTTGTCCCACCAGTATTCTCTATTTTATCTTGTTATTTTTACATCCTCTCCTGTTGTATAAAGATATTTATGCAGTGGCAGTGTGAATATTAACACACAAACATAAAAGTTATTTTTGCTTGTCAGGCACCTACAGTGAGACTAGCATGATACTTTCACGCTAGGTGTATTACAAAACAAATATTCTTACTGTAGGTCCTTAAGAATAGAAGCCTAACATAATTTAATTCCGGGACTTGATTGTTCTTTGTAAGTTCTATTTACAGAACTTGAAGTGTAACTGTCTTGAGCAAGCAGCACATCCAACCATTTTACCACACAAACCCATACCATTTCATAAATTAAATATGGCAGGACCCTCCAAAAATATACATGATACTGTACTTGTGATAAGTGACCCAGTGACATCACTCATGGCTTCACCACTCATGATGTCATGGGGACACCGACCACTCATAAAAAAGTATTAGGCATATTTTTAGTAGGCCCATGCCAAAGACCTAACGAGGAAGGGGATAAGGGCACTAGGGCAGAAGACTGACATCTATTTTGGACGTTTAAACTGACTGAGGAGGAGTCAGATCCTAGGAAGACTACCATAATCAGAGGGAAGGAAGGGAACCTAGTTGACTATCCCCCACAAATGGGGGCTGGAAACAAACATACTGGGCTGGAGCATAAGGTTAAATCCAAGGCAGGAATTAAGCAAGTAAAGGAAGGTAGGGGGTGCAAGGAGGGTGTTGCAGATAGGGCAAGCCAGGAAGGGTCTAGGTAGAGGGAGGAAAGACCACAAACTGCCAACAAGAAGCATATAGGTGGTTCCCGGAAGGGAGTCTGCTTCAACACCAGGAGCCTAGGCAATAAAATTAGTTATTTACAAGCGTTAGTGGTAGATTCAAGGGTGGGCCTTGCTGCAATCACGGAAACCTGGGCCACAAGCAATAACAACTGGGACCTCACAATATTGACAAGTTGCTTATATTTCAGAAAAGATAGAAGAGTGGGCAAGGGAAGAGAAGTGACTCTCAGTGTTCGAGAGGGTATCGATGTTGTAAAAGATGTAAGTGTCAAGAGTGATATGGAGGAAGTTGAGTCATTGTGGATACAGCTCATAGCAACACCAGGCAAGAAAATACGCATGGGGGTGATTTATAAATCACCTGGGCAGGGTGAGGTGAGGGACAAGCAACTTACAAAGGAAATAAAAAGGATGACAGGAAGAGGGGAGACAGTCATAGTTGGGGCTTTAAACCTACCGGACATTGATTGGGGTGTTGCAGTAGCTAAGAGCTCTATAAGCCAAGCTATGTTGAAAGCCCTTCAAGACTGCCTGCTGACCCAGCTGGTGAAGGATCCTACCAGGTAAGGATCCATTCTAGATGTGATACTCACAAATTCAGAAGCAGTGGGGGCAGTAAGGGTAGGGGACCCACTAGCTAACAGTGACCATAACTCTATCTGATTTGAGTTGTCCCCAAGGGATAAATTAATGCACTCATGAATGGAGGTCCTAAACTTCAAAGCAGCAGACTTGATAATATGAGACTGTTGGTGAGGGACAAGTTGGCCAATGTTAGGGATACAACACGTGTGGAAGACATATGGGGGTTTATACAGGAGACCGTCCTCAAGGCTACAAAATGTTTTATCAAATCAGTTGTTAAAAGGAATAAATACAAGTGACCCATATGGTTCTCAGCTAAGGATAAGGAAGCGGTCAAAGCCAAGAGGGGAGCATTCCTCAGGTTTAAAAGAAGCCATAGGGAGGAGGAGTAGGAGGAATACATTCAGAAAGCCAGAGAACCTAAAAGAACAGCGAGGGAGGCAACAGCAGCCATGGAGCTACAGATTGCAAAAGGGATTAAATCAGGGGAAAAGCACTTCTGATACATCAGGGAAAAAAGAAAGAAGGCAGGAGGGATCGTTTGGCTATGGGACGATGTTAAGGTGATTGAGTACGATGCACAGAAGGCTGCAGTCCTAAATAAATACTTCTGTTTCATATTCACCAGAGAGGGAGTGGGCCCCCTACCTGAAAGCGACACCTATGTAGCAGCTAGAGGAATCCAAAGGATGAAAACCCAACATTAACCAAAGACAGGGTCAGGAAAGGCCTGGTGGCCCTCAAGCTGAACAAAGCTCCAGGCCCAGATGGCCCGATGCATCCAAGTGCACTAAGGGAGTTAGTGGAAGAACTAGCAGACCCCCTAGCAGATCTGTTCAATAGCTTGCTACAGATGGGAGCAGACTGGAAAGTGTCCGATGTGGTGCCACTCCGCTAAGGGGGTGACAGGGAAGAGGCAGGAAATTACAGGCTGGTTAGTCTCACATCTATCAGGGGAAAACTGATGGAGACCCTTATCAAGCAAGACCTCATGGAATACCTGGAAGCAGATGGTCTTCAGGACAGTAAATAACATGGGTTCATGGCAGGGAGGTCATGCCAGACCAACATTATTGTCTTTTTTGATTGGATGACTAGGGAGATGGACAGAGGCCATGCAGTGGAACTCCTCTACTTTAATTTCAATAAAGCATTCGATTCGTGCCACATAGGTGCCTGCTGAAGAGGTTGGAGGCCCTTGGGATGGCAACAGACATAGTCAAGTGGGTGGGAAACTGGCTTAGGGGCAGGAAACAGAGGGTTGTTGTAAACAAAGTAAGATCAACAGAGGTGGATGTCACAAGTGGGTCACCTCAGGGATCAGTTCTAGGCCCAGACCTCTTCAACACATTTATTAGTGACACAGGTGGGGGAACTCAAGGTAATCTAGCCCTTTTTACTGATGACACTAAGCTTAGCAGTGAGGTTGTCAGCACAGAGGGAGTTAAGGAGCTAAAGGAAGACCTTCAAAGGTTAGAAAGATGGTCAAATGTGTGGCAGCTTGTAGTGGGTAGATTAAATCAGGTCACTCTGGAGACAGCAATATAGATACAACACACCTTTAAGGTATGCTTTTTATTAAAAAAAATAAAAGACATGAAGAATAACAGCTACATCAGTGAACTTCGAAAATCAAACAATAAACAAAACAAAGAAAATACCAGCAAGCTTAACTGCCAACGAACTAGCAGATAAACATCATCTGTGCACAGGATCGCATTAGAGAATGGGAGGTCCTCATAGGAGCTCTCCCTAACCGCATCTAACTCCATAGCTTGGGCTGGCTTCTTTTTAAAGGGGAATAATGACCGTTGACCACTTTATCCAACTGCTGATTCCATTAAGCTGTAACAATTGATGTTATATTGTGTATTTACTTGTATTACTGTTATCCATTTGTATTATTGTGCTCATTGTAAATATTTTATATGTACTTTACTACTTGGTCTGGTCTTAACCAGGTCCATCTTGAAAATGAGCTTTCTCAATGATGTTCGCCTGGATAAATAAAGATTTTGATTGATTGATTGATTCTCAATAATAGCCACACCTCATTATTAATACAAAGAACATAAGAAATGACTGTTTATAATACATTCTGTTATATTTGGCATAATCAAAGAATACTTTGCACTAAATAATCCATGATCACTAAAACAAAACAGGCAAAATAATACTCCAGGTAATAATATTATTGAATAACACAGAAGTCGACTGCATTATAGACAAACTCCTCCCTAGCTACACAGAAAAAAAAACATCACCCTATAAAAGAATGAATGAAGGTGCCGCTGACTCCCTATAGGAGAGAGTACCAAGCAAGGAAAGCAGCATTGATTGGAACAGGGATGGAAACTACAGGTTGCAAAGGTTGTACATGTTTGTTTCTATAGCCTTCCTTATCTCTATACTTCTTAATGTGCTTGGCAAAAACAAACATTTTTTCACATTATTGAGACACATTAATTAGCAATAAGACTCCTCTAGTTCCAACCGACATTAATAACAAGCAGTACAGTATTGTCCTATTCTTATTTCATTCAGTAAACTATCCTGAAAACACGGTCTACGGCAAGGTGGACCCAGAGGACTTATATGAATCCTTTGTTTCGTCACCCTCTTCTTTTACTATTTCAGGGGCAATGTACCCCGTGCAAGCCATTCGGCGATGGCAGCGAGTACTCAGCGTTTCCTGCACAAACGTGCGAGAGGTAACAGCTGCACCCGTATTCAGCTCCCGTTTAGGCAGCTATAACAAATACAAGCTTTAGGCAACTAAAGGGCACATAATTAAAATACAGCAACAGGGTAGTGGGGTAGTGTCATTTGGTAACTGAACAATAGCATTTTAAAGGGAAAGGGAAGGACATTTTAAAGGCGTAACAGCAGATGGCCATTCTACTGCAACGTATGTTGTCTTAAGGCACAAAGGAGAAAGAAACAACAGAATAGCATAGGAAAGGAAAGAAAAATGGTGCTGTTGTGCAACAGGCTTAATATAGGAAAGGAAAAAAATATAAAGTAGCTATGTTCATACCATAAGCTAGGCACTATGGGGTGGGGGGGATTCAACTATCACACAGCTGAAGTTTAATGCGAAGAAGTGTAAAGTAATGCACCTAAGGAAAGGTAACCCCTGGCATGAGTACTGGCTAAATGGGGTTAAATTTAGTACTACTTCAGAGGAGTGAGACCTGGTAGTCATCATATGTGACAGCCTAAAACAATCAAGCCAGTGTAACAAAGGATACAGCAAAGCAAACAGGATTGGGGGGGGTGTCTAGCAAGAGGAATGGATAGCAGGAGCAGGGAGGTGACCTTCTCCTGTATCAATCCCTGGTGAGACCATACCTAGAGTACTGTGTCCAGTTCTGGAGCCCTCACCTTAGAAAGGACAAGAACAGGACAGCGGCTGTCCAGAGAAGGGTGACGAAGATGATACATGGCCTGCAGGGAGTCTCTTATGAGGAGTGACTAAAAGCGTGGAACATGAACTCACTGGAGACCAGGATGGGGGTATGATTGCGACCTTAAAGTTCTTGAAAGGCATAAATACAGTGCCTGTCAGGGTGCTATTCAATAGGAGCATCAGCAAAATGACACATGAGCATGAGTGGAAGCTGTGGTGCGGGAGCGTCAGAAGTGATTTGAGAAAACACTTTTTTGGAAAGGGTGGTTTAGCCATAGAACAGTCTACCAGCCAATGTGGTGGGCTCTATGACTGTGGTGGGCTTCAAGCATGGGTGGGACAGAATAAGGGCACATATAAAGGTAGAGAAGGAGGGCTAGGTCCCCAGATTGGGCAGAGTCTATGGATCCTTGGCCTCTCTCTGCCATCACTTTCCATGTTTCTATGTTTCTGTAGCCTATACATATCCGGATGTTTATTTTGCCTCACAGACACGCACAATACAAATCTTAAATTCTTGCTGCAACATTACCGTAAATAAAAAAGCCTATTTTTTTCTAAGTCAGTTTAAGGCTTTACTAAATTAACAACATTGGTAAGAGCAAGAAAACAAACATTTGTGGATGCTGGATATTGTTTATTCATTTGTTTGTTTTGAAAACATAACTTTAAACCATTTCTGCCACTCAGGTTTGTATATACAATACTGACTGAAGCTGATCATAAACACTATTAGCAATTTATTTTGGGAGGCAGTATAGCATAGCGGTAAAGAGCACTGAGCTGCAAATCTGGGGTATTCTGTTGGAATTCCACAGCCACCACTTGCATACTATGTGACCATGAGCAAGTCTCTTAAAGAGCTGCTGATGCCCCAAAGAAAACACTGAAAAACATAATAATTAGATATAGTTCAGCTTGCATTCCATATATATTCTATAGATTTCTCCTCCCCATTATTTATTACTGAGGAAATTTGCATTAAAACATTATCTTTATCCCATAGAGTCCATCTACTTCTATAGCTTACTCCCTACCTCAAGTCATAATACTCGGTTGTTACATCACAGTCTGTTGCCGTGGAAGTAACTGTGATGTCACAAGCAGTACATTATGACCTAAGATAGGGAGAAAGCAGCAGGAATAAATGAACTCTTCAGGGGCAAAGATCTTGTTTTCATACAAATAACCTCAGTGATAAATAATGAGGAGGAGAAATACAGAAATAATGCAAAATACAAGCAGAACTGAGTCTAAATATTGTGTACTGGAAAGTTCTCCTGAAGGCGTCAGCTGCTCTTTAACTTCTCTATGGCTCTAGGATATGCCTGGAAACAAGCCTTGGCTTAGCGTGTCCTTCCTGTCCAAAAATTGTAAAAAAAAAAAAAAGAAAAAAGTAAAAATATTTAAAAGCCTTCTATTAAAGCTGCTCTACTTGAAATTAAATTGATCAATTTGGTATTCTTGGCATGAGAAATATAGGCCCAGATATTCAGACTGCGCCAGGCTGTGGCGCAAGCCTGGGCACAGCGCAACTTGGCTGCGCAGGGGTGTTGACAGGGTAATATTCAACAAAGCTGCACCATGGCACAGCATTGTTGAATACTGCACCCTGGCCACCCACAGTGTGCATGGTGCAGTGGCACTGCGCCAGCACAAGTGGCCAGAGTGGAGCATTGGTATGCACTAGTGCAAGTTCTGTTGCACTAGGCACAACAACCGAGATATTTAAAAGTGCACATGCAAATGGGGCCATAATGCATCAAAGGCACAAATGGGGTAATTTGCATGTCATTATGGCCCCATTTGCATGCAGGTGCAGCGATCCCTGACGACTTGCACCTGGCGCCCTGCCAGGCTGCAGCCGTCAGGGACTGACGCCCTCTGCACAGCGTGGCAAAGTGCCCCAGTGCCCGATCGCGGGCACGTGTACATGTTAAAACATGTCCTATATCCCTGGTGGTCCAGTAGACCACTCGCAGCCTGATCGCTGGCATTTGTGAAAGAGTACTCGTCCTATATCCCTGGTGGTCCAGTAGACCACTCACAGCCCGATCATAGGCATCAGTATGTTTCATATCAGTTAACCCTATCCCTGGTGGTCCAGTGGACCACTCACAGCCCGATCGTGGGCAAATGTAGTAAACTTAAATGTCCAATATCCCTGGTGGTCCAGTGGACTGCTTGCAGCCGCATCACGGGCATAGGTATAAATACATTCAGTTAACTCTATCCCTGGTGGTCCAGTGGACCACTTGCAGCCCGATCACGGGCATCTGTATTTAAAACTATTTGTCCCATATCCCTGGTGGTCTAGCGGTACCCCTCCCCACCCGCCCGGCTGAGCCCCACTACCCGCCCCGGTCAGTGGTGGGCAGCAGCTCCCACTCGCTTGCCGCCCCACCGTCACCAACTGGCGCCATATGGTAGGGCTGTCGCCCATGGTCCATGGCGTGACCTCATGGGCATGCAGTTTGCATTGCATTATTATTAGTTCAGATATGTGAATGGATCTATTCACATATCTGACTTTAGTACAGTATGGGTTGCCCACCCATTGGCTCACACCGTGAACCAATGGGCGATAGCCCTTCCATATGGTGTCAGTCGGCGGCAGCCGGGCAGCAAGCGGGTGGGAGCTGCCGCCCGCCACTGACCAGGGCAGCGGTGGGGCCCAGTGGCGGGTTAGAGTGAGGCACCGCTGGACCACCAGGATATGGGACTAATAGTTTTAACTACAGATGCCCGCGATCTGGCTGCAAGCGGCCCACTGGACCACCAGGGATAGAGTTAACTGAATGTATTTATACCTATGCCCACGCTGCAGCTGCAAGCAGTCCACTGGACCACCAGGGATATTGGACATTTAAGTTTACTACATCTGCCCACGATCGGGCTGCAAGCAGTCCACTGGACCACCAGGGATAGGGTTACCCAATATGAAACATACTGATGCCCGCGATCAGGCTGCGAGTGGTCCACTGGACCACCAGGGATATGGGACGAGTACTCTTTCACAAATGCCCGCGATCGGGCTGCAAGTGGTCCACTGGACCACCAGGGATTTGGGACTAATATTTTTACTACAAATGACTGCAATTGGGCATGGAGGGGGCCACCACGATGGTGCAGCCGGAGCTCAGGTGGTCATCTACAGGTGGCAGCTGCCATGTTGCGCCCTGCAATACAGCACCTCACCTGTGGGTGGCCAGCTGTTGCTCCTTTTTGGTTTTGGCTCACCTGTGTGTGGCACAGGTAGGGGTTGTGCATGCATGGGCTCAGCACATTCCGGGCTGAATATCTGGATGTGCGGAGTATGCATGGGCACGCCCCCCCACCTGCAATGTATACATTACTGATACGCTCTGGCACATCGGGAGTTGTGCCAGGCACAATCCCCCTTTGACTATCACATCGGGGCGCATCAGTGTTTTTTTTTTTTTTAATTCAACATATTTTATTAGGCATATCGCAGTGCAACAACCTTTAAGGATTGAATGTTGCATCATCCATGTACACTGCCAAGAAAGCCCTAAAATAACGCTTCAGTGGGTTGTGCATGGTGCAACTGTGTTGCGCCATGTGCAACCCTTCTGAATATCTGGGCCATAGTCTAAAAACCATATTATTATGTTTTTCTTTCTTCTTTGACAGAATTAATGTTAAGTAGATCTTTTTGGCCTTATAACTACCCTTTAAGTTGAACTATCTAATAATTTAATTTTAATCTTTGTTTAAAAGGTAATTTAGCTGGCAAGTTAGTCATCTACTGACCTATTTAGCAGTGTTTGGTTCCCTAGCAGTCACTACTCAGGTAATTGCTCTTTGTATAAGAAATACAATGTATATATTTTATTAAAATTTTCTTTTAACCACTTGTATCTCTAACTTATAGGACTTGTTCTTTCTTTTAGGGGATGCATGCAGTAGCAAAATCAGTCTTTATAATGTATTACTGTGTTAATTATCTGTTTAAAGTGATTTTCGACCTAAAGCTATAAGGTATTGGGCTTTGTAGCCCAATACCTTATAGCTGCGTGAGCTGACAGGCACCAAAAATTGAATAAAAAAACAGCTTACTTGTTGTTTTGGAAGGGATCATAACTGGCGCCGAAGCCTGGGCCAGCTGATCCCTTCCAGCTTCCTGGTGCCCCCACTCTGCCCCAATTCCGCCCCCCGCCCTCTCTGAAATTGTGACATTTGACCAGGGAAAGCGTGGGAGAGAGACCCATTTAAGTATATAGGGGCTATTTTTAAAGTTGTTCTTTTGCCATTGTAAACCATCTTAGGAGAAAATTACAGCAGTCACTTAACTAGTAGAGACAGAGTTGGGGCAGAATGGGGGCACCAGGAAGCTGGAAGGGATCGACTGGCTGAGGCTTCAGCGCCAGTTATGATCCCTTCCAAAATAACAAGTAAGCTGTTTTTTTAATTCAGTTTTTGGCACCTGTCAGCTCTATAGACAATATAAGGTATTGGGCTATAAAGCCCAATACCTTATATCAGAACTTTAAAACAAAATGTATTGTCTTGGGCTTGATCCACAAAGTGGCCCAGGATACATACAATTTTTGCATATCCCAGCTGCATATTTCTGTGCACTGATACATGTCCACACCAGAAGGCATCCATATCCCCACCTGCCACTCCATGAGTGCGGAGCTTCAAGTGGGGGTGAGGATCTCCTAGAGTTAGAGCTATGCTGAACACCAGGCCAGAGATATTCTCCCTCACCTGGTGGCTGAAAGAAGCTCCAGGGGCAGGTAGAATCTGCCTGGGGTTTC
Organism: Neoceratodus forsteri; assembly: GCA_016271365.2. Lineage (NCBI taxonomy): Eukaryota > Metazoa > Chordata > Ceratodontiformes > Ceratodontidae > Neoceratodus > Neoceratodus forsteri. The sequence continues at coordinate 492,572,776 of CM028136.1, forward strand.
CCTCCCCAATGTTCCTTTAGTGTATCTCCACATCTTAGAGTGAATTTCTGATGGCACTGACTAGCACCCTACTGTTTCTTTGCTCTCCTTTGAAGTCCACCTTCTCTTCCTTTTGAGGTTCCCATGGTGAGACAGATGGCCCCAGAGAACCTCCATTCCTGGCTGAAATACAGGCCCCCAAAAGCTATCAAGACATGCCCCTTGAGGGGGGCACCTCCCTCTGCCATTCCTCCTTCTTCAAACTATGAACTCCAGCTTTAGACAGCCAGCTGCCAGAAGTAAGTATGGCTCATGCTGCTGCAGCAAGTCCCACCCCCTTGGCAGTGGAACCAGTCCAGCTCTGGGGATTAACCCTGTAGTTGTCAGCTGACAACTTGCCTCTACAACAGTACAAGCATTTCTCTGATGTGATGCTATATCATCAGTAATGCCAAACCTAAGATTGGGGGGCATTATATAAATGGAGCCACCAACTGATTGCAACCAATGATGTCACTGGATGGAGCACCTATACCATAATGGCCACAGAGGGTGACTAGGCACAGAGCTTGTTTGTACGTGTTTGTTTTTGGCCTGTATATTTTAGCCTCTATACAACTCTTCCTGCTGGACTATGTTAACCTGTTGACTGCTGTTGAAGTCCATGGGCCTGATTTTCAAGGGGTGATGGGCCTCATGTCAAGCCCTGCATCAAATCCTTTGTTTGGTGCAGCTGTGCCAAACACCTTTGCCGTATCTGCACCTGATTTTAGTCAGCCAGGCAGAGTTACCACACTTTACCAGATTTACAGCAGCTTGTGTCAAATATTTGGCACAAGCACCGTAAAAAGGGCACCCAGAATTGCAGCAATCAAGAGCAGAAAAAGTTGGCTTAACTTGCAGCAACTGATGCACAGGATAGAAAATCCCAGTGCTGGCTGGGAGAATGCCACAAGCCCCGTGCACCATATGTTCAGCACACCCAGGGCTTGTGGCCTTCAGGACCTTTTGAAAATCCAGCCCCGTGAAAATACAATGCATTTCAAGCGTTTATCCCAGCTGCAGGAATTAGAAATAAATAAATACATACACACTCACATATACAATGAGGGGGATGGAAAACTAAAGACAGACATACAGTATGCAGAAAAAGAATTGGGGTAACCAGATATTAATTAGGACTGCTGCAATGAATCCGTTCCCCTTTTAAGGGAAACTCTGACACTAGAGTGACTTAGTTTTGCGATAAAGTGCCACATTTTGCAATCTTTGTTTCCAAACTCTCCAAAAGGGTTGTGTTATCATTTTGTATTTATAAATTTCAGTTATAAAAAAAAAAATTGGGGCACCTTTTTCCCCAGGAAGGGAGGTGGTTTCTATTTAAGCAATAAGGCATGACAGGGTGCGCATTGCTGTGGGATGATGGAATGCCTCAGGAAATGAGGCATCAGGCAAGGCTGCGTGCCTTCCGCATCTGGGAAGCTTCATCATCCCACAGTTATGCACACTCTGGAGTGCTTTATTGTGACTGTAAAATGATTCATCTGATTTTATTTTAAACACTGAGTAATGAAGCTCAGAATGTTAAGTATTTCTGACCTGTACTGTTGTGCTGGCATAACCCATGGTCATTTAATCACATCTGATCAATCACAAGCCTTGTTTTCTCCTACCCATTTCATGGCTTAAAATATACTGGGCAGTATTTTCAAAGGGATCTGCCCTAGATGCAGCCACTGCTATTTTCAAAAAGAAAAACCCTCCAAACCTTCTAGACCATCTACTGTATGGCCTAACAGCATCCATAATTTGTGTCAAAAAACAGATGCACTTGTGTTTGAACTGGATGTAACTCACAAGTGTATCCATTTTCTGCCACAAATCATGACTTTTTTTGTCATAAATGGACAAAACATTAATGCCAGTGTCTAACCCTTTTGAAACTACTTCCCCCCGTATCTTTACCTCTTGTGACTGCAAATTTAAAAACACTGTAGTCCTATGGGCCTACACATTTCCTGATCGCAACAAATTGGTGCAAGCTGCATCCATTTATTGATCCCCTAACCCACGCTTCCCCTAAACACACTGTAAAACACCCTTTTGGCAAAAAATGGAGGTTACAAGCACACAATTTGTTTGAAATGCAGACCATAAGAACCTAAAATCATCAAAACTACAGCTGAACATGTCCCTCCAAAATGCCTTTAATTTCAAAGCATTAATATTCATATTCTTAGCTTTTATGGTGCCGAACAATGCTTTATCGCACAGTGCCATTGATCTGAATATAATTTTATCCCTCATTGCTCCTGACTAGTTATTTTGTCTGCCAGTGGTTTGGAAAAGTACAGCAGTTTCCATATGTTATAAATATATTTTGTACTCACACTTCTTATGGAGCATCGACTTGATGTCATTAATTGTGGCATTTGGTTCCACCTGAATAAAATAGACAACAGAATGAAGTAATGTTTTTTTCTGGCTATCAAAAAATTATGTGGGCCATGTTGCATAATGAGAAAAAAAGGAAAAAAACTGCTGTCATTTTTTAGTAAGAAATGGCCTCACATTAAAATGAATACTGTACCAAAGCCATAAATCAATTGAATCACATAAACTAAATAACTAAAAACCAGAGTGCCATGCTTAACTAATCCTTGAGATAGGGTTTTAATATCACAAAATAGTTACTAGAATCATTTTGCACTCTGGTAGTCAACTGGGCTCCCAACTCATCTGCTATAAGGTAGGTGCAAGCCTAATACCTGGCTCGGCTAGGCTCGACCTCTGTAAGCAGTTGAGAGCCAAGGTCAAGCCAAGCCAGCTATGATCAAAGCAAACATTTTTGTCAGCCTGAGCAGTTAGTGCAGTGGCTGAACTTTCAACTCCTTTTGTGATAATCCTGAGGGGGCACTAACCCTATCATAGCATACAGTCTGCAGTAGCCATGGCTTGACTCTTGCTATGGCTTGTGGAATCAAGTCATGCTCTTGGCTCGACTCTGACCCAGCTCTTGGCAAAAACATTTCCAGTTTGCCCACCCGTAAACAGTATGACACAAACTTTGGTTGCCCAAATACAAAACATACACAAAATGATCAGACCAGTTATATAAATACTTTAGTACTCAACAAAGGCAGTAAATCAATATTATTCACCTAACGCTGTTGGCAAAGCAAATATTGCTAATTAAACAGCATGCGTGCTGATTCCTTTAGTAATATTATTAGCACAAAGGTGTCCCCGGGGAAACAGTCAGGCAACTGAACTTGTTTGACATGTTGGCAGCCCAGGCAAGTCCATTATACCTTTCTTGAAAAACTGTTCTGCGATTATAGGAAAGTTTGGTAAATTGGTCTGAATCTGTCAGAGGACACATTAACCCCCTGCTTGCCTGCGGAAACAAACAGTATAAGGCGTGTGGAAATAAATTGTTCTGTTCTTACCTTGTCCAGGAAGCATAGCTGCTGCTTGGTCTTTGAGTCCAGGATTTCCACCTCAAAGAAAACAGAAGATTTAATCTTTTTATCTGCAGCAGGATCATTTGGTTGCTTGTTCATGCCATCCAAACAAGCTTTTTTGATAAAATGAGATGCACTAAATAAATTTCTTAAATCCACTGATTTGACTGGTGCCATTTTTTCTGACAAAACTTTGTGTGATATGGTCCCTTGAAATCAGCATTAGAATCATCCAAATGCGTACTTATGTGTATGCACTGATGCTTCCAAGATGTTGACCAGAAATTTGACTTCTTCCAGGCAACAGAGATGCCAAAAAAACACACCAGCATGCCAAGTTATTCAAGTTATGTGGAACTGTAGGCATCAAAGCAGGATAAGCAAGAGAAACTAAGTCTTCTGACAGTAACTGTCATGTGTGAACTCATACCGAGTCCCATTCACTAAAAACAGCTACTTTTCCGCTTACAGCATTGAAGCTTGTTAGACATTTTGAAGGAAATAGTTTTTCATCCCTTTGCAATGAGACCAATTCCTGCTGATAAAAGCAGTGTAATGCTAATGTTCAAACCTATGAGGGAAATCTTTTCAATATCGTATTTCCCAAAGCTCAGACTTCCACTGGTGCAGGGGGAGTGTATCATGTAATTCTGGCAGTCAGACACTGAGGGGGAAAACTGAATGCTAGATTCTGACAAGTAGCCAGATTCAATGCCACTTTAAATATATGATTTGTTTTGCTAGTGTTCTGCTCCATGGTGCTGCTGACTCTGGGAGATGCACTGCTTATGAATCTCCATGACGTTAGTAATTCTATTGTAAAGTGTTCCTTCACATGCGGCAATGAAGCTCCAATAAGCCCTTGAAGATGTGCCATTCTCAATTAATCCGCAATGGTCCTCTTTGCAGAAGAAAACCAGAGTAACTGTCAGCATGTTATTAAAGTAGAGGGACATCCCTTAATGAAAAACAATTGCAGTGAAAGTACTGGGAATTGGTACAAACAGCACTGCTGTTCAACTGCACCATATTACAAACTGGTGACTACAAATTCAGTGCACAGATTACATATATAGTGCAGTTACCTAGCAGTCCAGCTCCCCTCGAGACTGTTTTTTGCAGTTACTCAACAGTTAATGTCCCCTCCACTACTCTCTGTATCAGTTCACTGCACTGTTACTGCTGTCAGTTTATGGGTGGCTTAAAGAGCAAGTAGCTACTAAAATAAAAGGCTAAAAACTAGGATGTTTACACCAATAATGTTTAACTTTGTTTTTAACTTTCTCCTGTTTTTAATCAAGTAAAATTTTCAAATACTGCAGTACTTATTTCACTGCACCATTCAAGAAGACTCTGACTTTCTGCAACTGGCCTCAGAATTGCAGTTTGTGACATCAAAGTCTGTTGTCATCGTAAGCACTGTGATGTCATAAACAAAAGCACCAAGAAGGCAATTGTGCAGTCAGATGCATTTTACACACTCTTTTAGACACGCTACTAAGAAGTGTTATAATCCCAGGAAAGAAAAACTTAAAATTAGAATAATGCATTCTGTAGTGAATTATAATAGCTGAAATCTTATATTTATAAAGCTTTAATCTTATATTTATAAACACACATGTTGAAGGGCAGAGTTGCAATTTAAGCAGTAATAATCTATGTGCTGCATACTGTATGTCCTGTAACTAATGGTGCAGCTGATGATCAAGGCTTTTAGAAAAGCTTCTCATGGGAGTCACTATTGCTATTATAAAATGGAATTTTAAAAAGGCAAGGCAGATAAAGAGATTTAAAATAACTTACATTTTAACAGTGTGAATGTGATGCATCGTTATCAGTAGTGTCCATCCTGAGCTGTAGAGATGCACCCGAATTTACAGTGTTAACAAATTTAAGGCATGCTTTTACACTGTGGTGGTCATGTGACAGCCATCTCCCCAATGGCAGATCTTTGTTTCAGCCGAAGAAGACAGGTGCTCCAGATGAAGCTCTATTGTGTTTTTGTCCCCTATACCTATGTGACTAGCTGTATTTTATTAATTCGTGTGGGGGAGGGGTTTCCAATTGGTTTCCAGGAACCAGAGGAAGGGCTTATTTTATTGATGCCTTTTTTTTTTTTGCTCCTCTGCTCCCCCTGGCCAGCCCCTCCTTCGAGCCTCCTTGGTCCTTCATCTGCCCGCCATCCCCAACGCTGATTCTTGCCTCGCATTACGATACCACAGAGGTAGCCCGGTGTATCCCTTCACCAGGTGGGTCCCCCTCTCAGAGAGGGAAAGCACCGGTTGGGGCTATCCCGTGCACTAGTCAATTGGCTCCGGGTGTCACTGAGGCAGGTCAGTAGTGAGGCTTGGTGGCAGCAGCGGGCCGGAGACCATCATCCAGCGAGCCAGGGAGCTATTTCCTGTTTTTTCTCCCCGGAGAATGATGTGCCACTGACGTCAAGGTGAATGCTGATGTCTGTCACTCCCCAGCAATCAGAACCCTGATGTCCTGCTCTGCTCCTGGCCTCCGCCAGGGACCAGCAGGTGCCCAGTTCACATTCCCACCATCCCCTCAGAGAAGGTGAGCTGTCTGTGGACTGTCCATCCTTCTCCCCTGGCCGGCCCTCCAGTGACCTGAGTCCATTCCCGAACCTGGGTCGCCAGTGTCGCAAGCGGAAATCTAACTGCTGCACCAATGGGCCGACTATTGGTGTCTTTTTAATTGCCAGTTCAGATTTAAATTATTTTTTTTTATTCAGATAGCATAATAACAGCAAAAGGTACTTCATTTTTGAAATAAATGCTTCTTTCAAAAATTTTTCTTTGTGCCATGTCAGAAAGCCTAAGAAGAGTACAAGGCCAACAGGTTTCAAACACTGTTTGAACTGTAAGGGGGTGGACAGATAGTCTTGCTTTGTTTCACTTATCTGCACACAGACCATGATTCTCTCACTTGTGAACACTGACATTCCATAAAAGAGACTACAGAGAAGTGGTGGGGGGGAGAACCCCTCACTGCTCCAGCAACAACATCCACCTCTCTACTAGAGTGTTCCTCTGTGAATCAGACTGCGGGCACTTTAGTTATGGGGAAGGGATCATCTGATGTTATGACTTATCCTAAGCAGCAGGCTGAGAAAGAGGCTGCTAAACCATCCACTAGTGGAAAGCACCACAGAAACAACTTCTAGAGTGAAATATGATCCTCCTCCCAATGTCCTGTAAAATCAAAACAAACACGGGAGGTGTCTCTTCCAAGACAGAGTAGATATAGGTTAAAAGCACAAAGTGCTTTAATGAATAAAATGTAGACTATGTAGGTATCACAGGATGTCATGGTGCAGTAATAAATATTATAAAAAGAAAAACGTTTGGCATATAGGACCCTCCAGAGAGAGGATTCAACACTGGAAGTTACAGCTGGTGAAGAAGCAGTGTAAATACAAGGAAAAATAAACACAAATTGATAATAGCCCACAAAACAGTTAAAGTGTACAGGCTTAACTGTAAATGTTTTTGGTGTTTTAAAGAAATATGGCCACCTTTAGAGCTGTCAGTACTGGTCAAAATGATAAAAACTAGAGGGCTCAATTCGTGAAGACTGATGCAGGGCTTGTATAAAACCCTGCATCAAACCTGTGTCATGACACAGCTGCACCAAACACGTTGACGCAACTTGAGCCTGATTCAAGGTGATCCAGCATATCAGCAACACTTTTCCCACTTTACGGTAGCTTGCACCAAATGTTTGGCACAAGCCTTGTAAAAGGGTCCCATGATTTCCACACAGTTAGACCAGCAAAAAGGTTGTCTAACTTGCAACAATTGGCACACAGGATTAAGAATCCCAGTTACTGGCCGGGAATGTCGCAAGCCCCGTGCGCCGTATGTTTGCCGAACCTGGGGCTTGCAGCATTCCCGACATGTTTGCAAATCAAGCCCAGAGAAGCAACTGTGAAGGGAGAGTAAGTAAATATGAGTGAATAGTAAATTATTTTAAGAAAAGTTGTAAACACAGATTGAGGCTATACATATAGGCCCAGATATTCAGACTGTGTCAGGCTGTGGCACAAGCCTGGGCACAACGCAACTGGGCTGCGCAGAGGCATTGACAGGGTGATATTCAATGGAGCTGCCCCATGGCACAGCAGCATTGAATATTGCACCCTGGCCACCAGCAGTGCACATGGCACAGTGGCACTGCTCCAGTGCAAGTGGCCAGAGTGGAGCAGGGGGATGCGCTAACGCAAGTTCCATTGCGCTAGGTGCACCAACCGCGATATTCAAAAGCACACATTCAAATGGGGCCATAATGCATGCAAGGTGCAAATGGGGCCATTTGCATGTCATTATGGCCCAATTTGCATGCAGGTGCACCGATCCCCGGTGACTTGCGCCTGGCGCCCTGCCAGGCTGCAGCCGTCAGGGACTGACACCCCCTGCACATCGCGGCAAAGTGCCCCACTGCCCAATAGCGGGGATATGTTGAAAATTAAATCCATCCTATATCCCTGGGGGTCCAGTGGACCACTTGCAGCCCGATCACGGGCATATGTTGAAAATTAAATCCGTCCTATATCCCTGGTGGTCCAGTGGGCTACTTGTAGCCTGATCACAGGCGTCAGTAAATAAAAATGCAACACCAAACCAACCCTGGTGGTCTAGCAGTACCCCCTCTCCACCCACCCACTGATCCCCACCGCCCCGCTTCCCCCCGGTCAGCGGCGGGCGGCAGCTCCCCACTCACTTGCCACCCCGCCACCCGCTGACTGACATTGTATGGTAGGGCTGTACGCCCATTGGTCCACAGTGTGAGCCAATGGGCATGCAGCCCATACCGTACGACACAGTCCAGATAAGTGAATGGATCCATTCACATATCTGGACTGTGTAGTACAATATGGGCTGCATGCCCATTGGCTCACATTGTGGAACAATGGGTGTACAGCCCTACCGTATGTGGGTGGGGAGGGGGGTACCACTAGACCACCAGGGTTGGTTTGGTGTTGCATTTTTATTTACTGACACCCACGATCAGACTGCAAGCAGTCCACTGGACTACCAGAGATATAGGACAGATTTAATTTTCAACATATGTCCGCGATTGGGCTGTGAGCGGTCCACTGGACCACCAGGGATATGGGACGTTTTGATATTCAACATATGCCCATGATCGGGCATGGGGGGGCACCACCAGAAGGTGCAGCAGGAGCTCGGGTGGCCACTCACAGGTGGCAGCTGCCGTGTTGTGCCCTGCAATACGGCAGCTCACCTGTGGGTGGCCAGCTGTTGCTCCTTTTCTTTTTTGCTCAGCTGTGTGCAGCTCAAGTAGGGGTTGCGCATGCATGGGCTCAGCACATCCTGGGCTGAATATCGGGATGTGCTGAGTATGCATTGGCACACCCCCCCACCTGTGCCGCATACATTACTGATGTGCTCCGGCACATCGGCATTTGTGCTAGGCTCAATCCTCATTTGAATATCACACCATGCGCAACCCTTCTGAATATCTGGGCCATAGTATATAAGAAATTGATTCATATATTTTTATTGCTATAGTAACGAGATGTATTTTACAAAAAAAGAAAGTACACAATAGTGTGTGACTATAAAAGAACAGTATCAAATGACTGATTTAGGCTGTTTTGTATTTTTTTTACAAAAGTATTTGATTTGTTAAAAAAGTGAGAAAAATAAACTATTATGACATGTGATAATAAATATCAATATAACTTAAGGCCAAACAACTGTCATTTAGCAGTATAAAGATATATGGTTATGAAAAATATTGATTTATTTATGCGTCTGTTTTGAATCCAAAGAATCAACATAATTTCCTGATAAAGCAATGCCTTGCTTTGAAATGTTGATATACAGTATATATATTTGTGGATTGATGATTCAGAAAATAAAATGATTAGGAAGTAAAATCTACAGTGAGATGTGTTTTTTTTCTCCAAGACTTAGTGCTGTTGATGCAAGGACCACAGAAACCCAACAAGGGAGCATTCCGATGGGAAATAAGATCAGTCAAAACTCACTGCTGGTAAAAAGACACACAAAGAAAGATGCACTGAGGCTCCCTCATCAAGGGCAATAAACAGCAGCTGGAGGAGGAGGAGGAGGAATGGGAGGTAGAGGACAAGGAGGAACCTACTGTATCTCACCAAATGTTACTGGTGACAATGAGCTAGGATCTTCTAAAGCTCTTGGTGACTATTCCTCCTATTCGGCCTTTCTAAGACAAATGTCTGCTATACTAGATCTCCGTACATCTGAAACCGAGAGAAGCATGGTTCATGAGCATGTTAGGACTTACAGCCACCAAAAGGGTATTGGTTTCTATACACCGTAGATTCTAAGAAGGTATCAAGGAAATGTTTTCAAATGCCTACTTCTTCACCAGCATTTGACAAAAAGTTAAAAAAAAAGGTATATGGTAACATGTGAAGGTTCAAACTTTGTTTATGTGCACCCAAATCCAGAATGCCTCATGCAAGCTGTATCTTGTGAAAAAGCAAAAGTAAAGTATCCTACTGATCTACCCAAACAAGGATTTTAGAAAAGATGACAATTTGGGGAAAATGATCCTCCTCCTCCTCTTCCTAACTATGACTGAGGCAGGCTGCTTTATTAAGTCACACTGCACTCTAGCAGAAGGCATTATGGGCCTTCATAATTTCAATGTGCAAGAACATACCTCAGGAAGCCAGAGATCACCCTGGCTTGCACAGGAAAAGCTGGCTTATATGCAGCTAAGCACACAATATTAAATCAGGTTGTCAGCACAGCAGTAGGACATCATTTTCCCAATCAGTCCACTCCCTCTTACACCTGCCTGTCCTAATACAAAGAGGCAACTTGAAAAACACACAGGCGAGAAGGACATGGGAATTAAAATACATCAAACAATTAAACTCAAAATGTAACCGGCTCAGTTGGGAAATTGGACTTATAACACACTATTGACAACTCTAGCACCTGTAATACAGAATGGTACTTTGCACAGATGTGTTTTTTGTTTGTATGCTTACTGTAGCCTCTCTTGCACTTGTGTATCTCAGATACCTACTATGTTCTGTGTTCCTGTCAGGAAACCTTTTAAATGAACACTTGAATGCATCAGTCAAATATCTGCCATGGGGGACATGGTTGTCACTCAATCAGCATACTATGAAGGCATTCCTTGAATTTAACACTCCAAATTCTGGGAGATCTCTACAGTATGAGAATTTTGTTCTGCAACTAATAAAAACACACATCCCCTCCACTGGAAGAAATACAGCAACAAGGTGATTAACCTTTTCTTTCTATTTTTGCTGTTGAAGGATGCTAGTCAAGGAGTACTGTATTTCTTTTCCATATATATTATTTCATAGCAGTTCACAATGAACCAGTAGGCTAACTAATCAGACAGAGAGAAACAACTCCTGTTCCACTTGTAAAGAATGTGCTGTGGCTTGAAACGCAATGGTAAAAAAACAAAAAAGGCCCAAATGCCACTAGAGCAAACGGATGCAAGTTTATTATACTAGGTTTAAAATAGCTGACATGTTGGTATGTTTTTCAAACCTACTATAATAAACTTGTATCAGTTTGCTCTAGAGGTGTTTGGTACCAATTTTTGTTTCCTAGCCAATCAGACACCAGTATTTGTGATCTGAGTGTTCAGCAGGTATATCATTAAATGTGGTCTTTTGCAATAAAGGATCTTTCCTATGCTTTATAAGGTAGGTTTACATTACATTCTGATGTTGTGTCCTGATTTTGAGCTCACAGTCTCCAAGATACTCAATATAAATAACTCAGCATATGTATTTTTAAAGGGAACGTAATATGGTTTTATACAGCCCTTTTCATATGCATTGCATCCCAAAGCACTACACAAACCATGAACAGATATAGCAGCCATTAGATGTACACAGGAAGGCTGAGTAGGAGTCTAGGAAGGATATTCACAGCATAGAGAACACTAAGGTTACTTACAGGAAGTTGTGACGTGTACAAGGTCACACAAAAAATATTGTAAAGGGAGGTGGTGAGATTCAAACCTGGTAAGCCAGTTCTTACTCTAATCACAAGGCAAACTTGACTCCATTGACTTTAGTAATGAAACCTGTACCAGGTTGCTCCACTGTGTGTTTCCTTTTGCAGGATCCCAAAAGTCACATTCTGCAGCCTACCTACACCTGCCAGCACCCACTGCCTCTGATGTAAGACACATGCTAAATAGTTGAACCACCGTGCCCAAATTTCATGAAAAAAGGTGCCTGAAACCTAAATATATTTAGTACCAGTGGTTGGAACTGGGGCATTCTGACTGCCTGACTGCATTCTAAAATACTGATGACTGGAAATCCTCGAGTGCAATACAACATTCAAATTGTAGCTAACAGAACATTCATTTAAAAAACAAATAAAAACATTTCGGTTGAATAATAGCCTTAAGGAAATCTAGGGGTTGGGTAACCTTTGTTAATCTATCCATGGAAGCACAAGGCTCTCGGCTGCATCTTGCACCGCATGAGTCCTAAGGGTTATTTTATTTATTGAAGGAGTTATTTATTGAAGGAGTTTTACCGGGAAAGGTCTGCTGAGCCAAAGTAGTTCCTTTCCAGAGGTGTCCTGGGCAGATTAACTGATGGTAGACCAATTCTTGGCCATGCCATGATGCTTAAAAGTTACTCTGAACATTGCAAATGGCAAGTCTGGTCTTCTTTTGTCATATTAAAATGAGCCATACAGCTGCTCCCAACTCTTGATTCAAACACTGCTTGTTATTAAATACTTCTGGCTTTATATCATATCATGTTGACTGTTTACCAAGGTATGCTGTACATTTGTATTTTCTAAAACTGATGTAACTATAATTATGTTCTTTGCTCTGCTTTCTCCCTGGGTCTCTTCAGAAACAATAAGGCAATAGCCTGAAATCTAGAACTACTCCTAAAGGATAGCCACAGCCCATGATTAGGGGGCAGCAACAAATAACATCCAAGCTTGCCTCCTGAAAGACAGGACTTCCATCATAAAATGATCTTAGCTCTCAGGGGGCTCAGGGGTGAACCAGCAAATGAGCGGCACCATGAGGGGATGGGGCTAAAGCAGTTCAAAAGCCCGTGCCACCTGACAGTGAACTCTTTACAGCTGAAGCCGGAAACTACACCTGGAGGACAGTCACAACCCGTGGTTAGGAGGCAGCAACAAATAATATCCAGTGCTGCCTCCTGTAAAATAAGACTTTCATCACAAGACACTCTTAGCTGGCAGGGGGCTCGGGGTAAGTCAGCAGCTGAGCACCTTCAGGAGGGTGTGTGGCTAAAGCAGTTCAAAAGCCACCCACCACTGAGCTCTTTACTGCTGCAGCCTGAAACTAATCCCAGAGGACAGCCACAGCCCATGGTTAGGCAGCAGCAATAAATAACATCTAATGCTACCTCTTGTAAGACAGGGCTTCCATCGCAAGACACTCTCAGCTGGTAGGAAGCTCGGTGACATGCCTCCTGTAAGACAGGACTTCCATTGCAAAGTGCTCTCAGCTGATAGAGGGCTCTGAGGTGAGCCAGCTGTTGAGCAGCATCTCAAGGGGGTGGGGTAAAAGCAGTTCAAAAGCCTGCACAACCACTCCACAACAAAATTAACTCTGAAATTAGTTAATTTGCTCTGAAAGAGGACTGAACTGAGTGTGAGGAGCAAACTGGAGTACTGAGGGCTAGTGTGGAAGACTGCTCTGTGTACTCATAGCCCACTCAGTTTTCTCTTTTGTTGTGTTTTTCAACATCTAAATGTGCAAAATATTTTGGCTGAGAAAATTGGTTTGAAGACTTGGACTGCAGATAGTGACTACGATATCAGTTTGGTGGATTGGGTTGCACAGAGTGACTATGATATTATCATTCTGTCTAAAACATGATTCTCACAAAAAATTGATACCTCAGAGTATAGAGTTACCTGGATAGGAGGTTTTTAGGAGGGACAGGTTAAGTAGGTGGGGAGTGTTTAATTTTTGTTTCAAAATTTATCGTGTGGCAAACTGCCAGGCTGATAGCCCTTATTTATTGTTATAAAATAGGCAGAAAATTTCCTTTATCCTGATTGGCTGACAGCCTCTATCAGCCATGTCCTTATCAGGACATATCTTCACAACCGGCACTACATGTGCCATGCAAAACACACCATGCAGTAAAATCAATACATGGTACCACTCTCCCGTTACTTTCAGCACCGCTTAATTAGCATCTGATAGAACCGAGAGAGTGCTTGTAACCCTTCACCACAGAAACAAACAAATCAAAAATACCTCGCAAGTCCAGCAGCTCCAACTCTCGGTCCTGTTAGTAACGTCTCTGAATTCACCCCCTGTACTATCCTAAAAATCCAAGCCACAACATTCTGGAAGTTTCTTTTTCTGTCATAGGTGTGATTCAAAAACTAGGAAGCCACTCTCTCTGGAGGACGGTGAGGGACATGCTCACTCCCACTCAAAGCAGCAGTTATTGGAAATAGCAGCAACAAAGTGATTTAAGGACAGAAACCTTAAATAAAAAAAAAAAAAATGTTTTCTGTATCTTAGCAGGAGCAGGACGGGGGGGGGCAGAATGCACCATCTGCAATGACATCAGAGAGCAACATAAAGCCTGCGGCTTTCAAATATGCCTTAAAACTCAGTCCTCCTCATGGATCGAGTGAGCATGGGATCTCCTCAGAAATAAAACAGGACCCCAATCATCATTTTTATCAAGACTTGATTTAAAAAAACACAGTCCACTAATGCTGATCAGCAAGATGTCTACTAAGCCTGTTTGTGCCTGCAGTGGAACACGCTCACTCGCATGGAAACTGGTGGCTGGAAAACAAACGCTGTCAGAATATGCACCAACCAAAACAGTAAAAAAAAAAAAGACTGTGGGAGGAGGTTGTAAACGTACTAAAAGCAGAAATGATAGATAATCTCAAAAATATACAGTATATAGAACCCTCTACTGCTGTAGAAACAGTGCTAGAACTACTGCAATAGAGGGACTGTTTTTCATCATTATCATCTATTAAACCTCCTTTATATATTTTAATATTTTGTTTATTTATTTGAGTCTAGGATTACAAGTACCTTTGAGCCGGGGCTCTTTTACAAAGGTTCCACATCAGTGAGTACAGGCATACAGTTTCAATTACAGTATAACACAATCAGTAACACTGATGGTCATAACATGTTATTACAAGGTTACTACATGAAACACAAGGAAGTGTACACATACAAGGGAAAAAGAGAAATGAGAGGTGGGGAAAGAAGAGGGTAGGGGTGGGTGAGACCGGGGCAGGTGTATAGCAGCCTAGGGGGCTTTGTCAAGACTGGACGGGGTAAGTGCATCAGATGGGCAGTGGTGTAAGCAAAGTGCTAGGTGGAGGGGCAGCAACAGGCAGCAGAAACAATGAGCAACAAGGTTGGTGTACTGCTTAGTCATGGCAGTCACAGGAGCTAGAGGCAAGAAAAGCGAGGCAGAGCTTGGACTTAAATGCGCCCAGCATGGGTGAGGCAGAGATGTCACTACTGAGACTATTTAGCCAGCTGGGTGCCATATATGCAAAGGACCTTTGGCCTTGGGTTATGCGACAGCGAGGGAATTGCAGGAGTTGAGATTTAGACCTCCTGGTGTTCAATTGTTGTTTCTGGGTTTAAGGAGAACACAGACACCAGGAGGAGCACTGCCCATCATTTTCTTTGCTGTGATGCAGGTTTGATATTTAATTCGGCTGTTGAGTTGCAGTCACCCAGTTTGAGAGTAGAGGTTGCAGGTATGGGTGAGACGGTGAGATCCGATGACAAGTTGACAGGCTTTATTGAGGGAGGTAGAAACTCATTTGAGAGAGGAGGCAGTGGCGGAGTCATAAATGATGAGTCTGTAGTCAATAATGCTAACTATGGAGCTCTGGACTGCGACTGACAATGCTTCAGGGGTTAGATGTTTCCTGTGACGGAACAGTAGGCCCAGCCTGATGTTTTATGCAGCCACACAGTATTACGGGGTAGCATAGGAGAGGTGGAGTCAAGGGTGATACCAAGGTATTTGAAGGTTTGATCTTGTTCAAGAGTGACTCCTTGCTTGGTTTTGATGGAGAGGTGATACTGCTTATTTTTGTTGTGAGAGCTGCTGAAAAACATGGTCTGTGTTTTTTTCTGGTTTAGGATCAGTTTGTGCTTTAAAAAACAGTTTTCAATTGATGTGAAACCACGCTGGAGGTTTTCTTGCAGTTGTTTTGGATAATGGTGGGAGGCTAGGATTACAGCATCATCTGCATAAAGTATGATTTGCTCTGGACAGGAATCTGGTAGCAAGTTCAGGAACAGCCTAAAGAGGAGGGGGCCCAAAATAGAGCCCTTGGGGACACCAGAGTGGACCAGTCTGGCATCTGAGAGTGTGTCAGCAATTTTCACTCATTGAGTCCGGTTGTCTAGGTAGCTTTTGAACCAGTTTACAGAGTTGGGTGAGAGCCCCACTTTCCGGAGCTGGACAAGCAGGAGGCTGTGGTGGACGGTATCAAAGGCCTTTGTTAAATCGATGAAGGTAGAACCAGTTTGCTGCCCATTATCCAATGAGTGGTGGATGGCGCTGGTGAATTCAAGTAGTGCCGTGGAGGTGCTATGCTTCTTTCTAAAACCGTGTTGCTGGGAGATCACATGATGAGCTGAGTCGAGCAGGATGACTCCTAAGCTGCTCCGAGGCCCAAAACTATCTTTTAAAGTTTAAACTTCTTCGGGACCAGTCAGATCCAGCAATTGAAATCCCCTTCCGACTTATAAGATGCTGGTGGACGTAATCGGTGGCGATTCGGCGAGAAAAGGGGATTTCTGGTGGCTTGAAGTTACGGCTTTTGAGGAGCACTTGCGAATACCGCTCAGCCGTGACTAGGAGTTGTAATGGAGCCCGAGTTAATAGAGCCCCTTGCGGGGAGATCACCAGCATCCAAGAGGCCAAAGTCCCAATCCCCCACCCCCAGTGCTCAAGAAGAGAAGGTCGGAGAACAAGGAGGGGCGAAATCAAACAATGAGGACCTACAAGAAATTAAGTGTTTGCTGCAGGAGCTAGTGGTAGATTTTGCAGCTGTGAAGTCTGGCTGCAATCACTAGCCCAAAGGATGGGCCATGCAGAGGTCCGGATTACATCACAAGAAAGGAAAGTAGCAACAGTGGAGCAAGAGCTTGTGATGGTTACAAAGCAAATCAAAAAAATGGAAGAGAGGTTGGAAGATCAAGAATCTCAGAGCCGACGAAATAACTTGATTCTGGCGGGGCTTCCTGAGAGGGCAGAAAGCTCGGACTGTGTACTTTTCATGCAAGATATGCTGCTTAAACTGTTCGGCCCCACGCCATATGGGGAAGCCTACAATTTAGAGAGAGCACATAGGGCTCTGAGAGAAGTACCACCACCGGGAGCCAGACCCAAAGTAATTATAATGCGCCTTCTCAATTACAAGGAAAAAATGTTTGTGTTGGCTTCAGCGAGGCAAAAGAAAGCAATGCAATAGAATGGTGCCACCTTGTGGATGTTCCAGGACCAAACACCGTCAGTAAGAAGCAAACAGAAGGAGTACGTGGAAATCAAAAAGGAACTATTTCTGGCTGGTATTAAATTCTGGCTTCACTATCCTGCTACCCTGGTGGTCTTGCTACAAGCGGGGGAGAAAAGATACCTCACAGCTAAAGACGCATTGGAAGGGCTACGAGTGGAATTGCTGGATTTATTCAGGGCATCGAGTTGAGTTGTCTGAGATGAATGGGAGAATTATGTTGAGTCTTGTTGGACTGGGACTGTTGAAATACTAAGCTGGTTAAATTTAAGTTTGTTACATTTAACCTATATGGCTGAAACTAAAGTTTTAATTCGTTGGTATGAAACTTGGATACAGAGACAGGGGCAAGAAAAGGGTTTGGGTAAATACGGGCTTAGCAGAAGGAAACCACAGGGAGGGGCGCGCAACTTAATTTACCATAAGATTGGGGATGGAAGGTAATGGTTGGAAGGAGTGCGCATGGCGGGGGGTTAGCACTGATACTGGGGCACAGATGGAGACTGGGAAACTTGCTAAGTGAGGCGGAAGGGCTGAAGGGGATAGAGGTAGGGATTGGGAGAGGTCACTAAGCGGGTTGTGGAGGGGGCCCCCAAGGTGGAACGCATGGAAGGGGTCCTGCTTTCGAGAGACAGTAATTATAATAGGGGTTTGAAAGAATAAGGCAGGGTTATAGGCCATGAAAAGCGTAAGCTATAATTAAAAAGGAGACCCCTTTGTGGGATTATGTTGCTTTCTTACTTCTTTATTTGGGGGCCTCGGAGACCTCCCCTGCTTACCCATACCCCGATGTTCCGGTGAAAGGGAAAGGTTCGATTAGAGATAGGATCAGGATAAGAGCCCTGACCATGATATCCTGGAGGGATATTGGTCCTAGGACAGGAACCCTCAGTTTAAGGGGAACTGCTGATGGGAGAACAAACTAGTTTAACATGCCTCCCAATAGCTATAGTTAGGGCGAGAGACCATTATGGCTTACAAGGTTGGAGAAGGGGGAAGGTCTTTCTTGAAAGATTGGTCAGGGGGCATGGGTAGAGATGTGGTGGTTGGTCAACTAGCCGACTTGTCGAGGGTCAGGAAAAAGGAATCAAAGATAAGGCGAATAGAGTGATGGGTCAGTAGAAGCTTCACAGGGTATTTAAGAGGTCCCGGGGAGGAGAAAGCCAGGGAGGGCAGGGGAGCGGCACGGGGAGGAGCTCATCAATGATCCGAGGACTAGAGGATGAGTGATCTAGGGATCGGGGGCAGGGGTGAATGGGGAGGGTTGGGGAGAAGAGAGAGAGTCCCTGATGGTAGCTGTTAGGAAAGCAGGCTCGGACATGGTTTTGAGTGTCAATTGTCCCAATATAAGTCCTTGGCACTGTTAATGGTGACTATTAAACTGGTCTCATGGAATGTTAAAGGGCTCAGGGGTAGACGTAAAAAGTTGGTGATCTTGAGGCACTGGGATCATCTGGGAGCCCATATCGTGACCCTACAAGAAACACACCTTTTGACAGAGGAATTGAATAGCCTCAAACTATTATGGGTGGGACAGGTTTTCGGGGTAGGCAATGAGAGGGCCTCTGGAGGAGTGGCGATTTTAATCAGGAAGTCCTGTACATATAGTGTTGAACAGGTGGTCACAAGAGGGGACGGTAGAGAGATCTACATCTCTGGCTTGCTCTATGGTAGGGCGGCCTCGGTGGCTTCCTTATACGGTCCGACGCCTCCCAACGCGGAATTTTTCGCGTTGATAGAGAGGGATATAGCTGGCTTACCAGGGTATGCTCTTTCTTTGGCATGAGATTGGAATGCTTAATCCGATAACTGTAATGACAGGATTCCACCAGCTAGAGGACCGCTAACCAAGGCCCAAATAGCCTTGAACAAGCTGTTAGAGGCTTTGGTTTTAGTAGACCTGGCATGGACCCACACGGGTGGACGTTTGTATATGACATTTTACTCAGCGGTGCATAAGACTCAATCTCGTATTGACTTTTTTCTGGTGAATAGGGAGGTACTAATGGGGATTAGAGAGCTGACGATGGAAGGTAGAATTTTTTCAGACCATTCTCCGATTTCATTAGTTTGGAAACCGAAAGTAGGCCCATCCAGACCCTTTCGTTGGAGGCTGAGCAACGCGCTACTGTCGGAACCTGGGACTAAAGATAAGCATGAGGGAGCCCTGATGGAAATTATTCAGCAACAATTACCTACGATGATAAACAGGAATTTGGCCTGGCCGGCTTGTAAAGTACTCTTTGCAGAGGTGGCTCAGGAGCTGACAGCTAAAAGAAATAGGCAGCGTAGGGCAAAGGTGGATTTTATTTTAGGGGCTATTACCTACTTGACACCTTTAGAGGGGTCCTCAGAGGAAATTGATGGGGAACTTAGGAGTTTATGGCGTGAGCTGGAGGACATGGCCTTTGGCAAGATGGATTTTTGGTTGGAAAAGATTAATGCTAAATATCTCTTGAAAGGAGATGTTCCGGGTCAGCTGTTGGCAGCTAGAGTCAAGGAGTGGGAAGCGAGTAGAACGGTGACGTCTGTTTGATATGATGGGAAGTTAATTACTGATTCCCAGGAGCTAGCAGATTCTTTTGGGTGGTACTTTAAGGAGCTATACCAGATTGGAAACACGGTAGGGGAGGAGGAGATTAAGGCATTCCTAGAGCAGACACCTCTGCCCGTGATAGACCCTTTACAGGCTAGGGAATTGGTAGCTCCCATAGGAGTAGCAGAGATTGTAGAGGTAGTCAAATCTTTGCCTGGGGGTAAGACACCGGGACCGGACGGCCTTACGGCGAAGTTTTTTTAGACTTTCATTCAGATTCTACTACCCATACTCCAGGACTTTTATAATACTATGATGCAGGAAGGGGTGCTCCACTCTCCCCTTTACCAGGCCTATATTATTTTAATCCCCAAAGCGGGGAAGACCAAAGATGAGCCAGCCAGCTACAGGCCCATTGCACTGATGAATCAGGATATTAAGATCCTCACCAAAATATTAGCTAGTAGAATCTGGCGGATAGCACCTGGCATAATTAGCCAGGAACAGGTGGGGTTTATGCCAGGGAAGGGGGTTCACAATGCCTTGAGGAAGCTTCACCATATCCTGAATTATGCAGTGGACTCTCAGATTCCTATAGCCTTAATATCACTTGATGCTGAGAAGGCCTTTGATAGGGTATCTCACTTATTTCTGTTTGCTACAATGGAGAGGATGGGCTTCCCTGAGGGCCTCCTGAAGGGTATTAAAAATGTATATGCTGCACCGACGGCAAGAGTCTTGTGCAATGGTTATATTTCGCAGGAAATACAGTTAGAAAATGGGACACGCCAGGGTTGCCCTCTCTCCCCGATACTGTTCAATATTTATTTAGAACCCTTCCTGAGAGCTATTAGCAATGATAGACAGATAAGGGAGTTGAGATAGGGAGAAGGGAGTTAAAATTTTCAGTTTTTGCAGACGATGTCTTACTCCATTTAAGAGACCCGGTGGACGGATTTAATAGGATTAGAGAATTAACTGAGCGATTTTCTAGAGTTTCGAACTACAAATTAAACTTGGCTAAAACTCAGATTTTACCTTTGATGTCACATGTATATAGGGCAGACTTTGCCCAGTTACATACTCAGTGGATGGCAGATAGGATGAGATATTTGGGCATATGGATTACAAGAGACTACGACGCAGGGGCTGAAACAAATATGGAGGAGATAATTTCAGCTATTAGGGGAGATTTAGTGAGATGGAATAAGTTGCCCCTTAATTTCACGGCTAGGCTTGGGCTCATTAAGATGAACCTGTTGCCGAGGCTGCTATACCCGGTATTCTTAGCCCCATATAGTATCCCCAAGAAATGATTCAGTCTGATTAAGAAGTTAATTTCAGATTTTCTGTGGGACTGTAAACCACCTTGGAAAAAATATAACGATTTACGATTGCCTCCAGGACTGGGAGGAGTCAAGTTGCTAGACCTCCAATTGTATTACGTGGCAGGGCAGTTGTGTTTAACGGCCTGGTGGGGTAGGAGTATGAAGGGAGAAGTCTACATTCTGGACTGGTTACATTTAGAAATCCAAATATTGAGAGAGGCAGGCTTATCCCCGGGGCACCCTTATATGCTAATTTAGCGGCTTGTGTTAAACAGAAGAGGGTAAGCCCAATTTTGAAGATGGCAGAAGCTTGGTGGTCATTTTTATCTGTGGCCCAGAGAAAAGAGCAAATGAGGACCCAAGAACAACCACTTATGGGCAACCCCAACTTAATCATAGGTAACGGGGTAATTGGGGGAAATGGGCTAAGGTGTCAGGTTTAAGCTTAAAGGAGGTCATCCAGGACAGCAGGGTTGTCCTCCCAGTACAGTGTGATAGAATGCCCTTTTTTCATAGATTGCAACTCATGTGGGTACTTGAGGGGACACTAAAGAAAATAGGGGGCCTCTCAGATCATTCATTTAACTGTGGCGAGTTGCGAGGAATTGACCTGAAAACCAGAGCTCTGTCGCAAGTTTATAGAATTCTGCTGGGTTTTTATGGGTCGAGCTCTCCTATAGTAGTGCTATATTGGGACAATAAGTTGGTGCCTTGAAACATTGACTGGGCTAATGTATGGAAGGGCATTAAATATATAGTGATACCCAAATATAGGAGCCTACAATTTTTCATTGCTTCTAATCTATATTTTACCCCTGTGAAACTGTATGAACGAGGCCTTAGACAGACAGACCGGTGTTTTAGATGCCAAGTAGAGAGAGGAGACTTACTACACATGTTGTGGGATTGCTGTAAAATTCAGCCCTTGTGGGATGAAGTTAAGAGGCGGATGGATCCATTGTTGGACTACTCGGAGTTCATAATACCAGAGATATGTGTCTTGGGGGATTTCTCGCAAATTGAGGGAGCTACACCTAAATATCATGTATCTCTGATGGTAATAGTAATTAAAGCGTATGTGGTCCAGCGCTGGAAGGATGACCAATTTTATGGGTACAACCATTGGGTGGGAGATCTTATTGGAGCCCTATCTAGGATTAAGAGACAGCTATGTTCAGAGGGGAAGAAAGAGTTATATGATAAAAGATGGGCAGTATTGGAGGCAATTTATTCCCAGTAGGGGCCACTTGGTCAGGCTCGGGTCTGTCTGTCGGGCTATGTCTAGCTTATGTTGAATTGGAATGAGATGATAGAGATGCCAAAGGGGTTGGAGGACTATGTTATACAGGAAGACGGTTTGGTGGGGTCTTGGGGACTCTTGTGGAAATAAGAATATTGGGTCTGCTATAAAGATAGGGGGGATGGGGACTCTCTCTCTCTTTCTGGGGGGCTCAGGGAGGTGTCACCCCTTTAGGAGGATTTAATACCTATAGAATGGGGCCAAAGGACACCTATTAGACTGCGATAGCTACATAGGACTAGAGGGAAGTGGTCGGATTTGCACCTGGCTTAATGATGCTGTTTTTATATAGGGGTCCTGTTTGATTTAAGGATAGTCTGGGTGGGGGGGGGAGACATCATTCCTGAGCATGTACATAGTTGTAGTGTACATAGTTTACATAGTCAGTTTTTGGGCTGTGTGCCTGGTTCGCCAGGTTTTGTTGTATGTTTGTCTTGGTTTTTCTTATCTAAAATTGAATAAAGAGATATTTAAAAAAAAAAAACGTGTTGCTGCCTGCAAAGGATGTTGTGCTTGTCTAGGAAGTCAGTCAGCTGGTCAGTGACAATACGTTCCAGTGCCTTTGAGAGGGGAGGAGGTAGGATGGAGATTGGACAGAAATTCTCATGGGCAGTTTTGACACCACTTTTGTGTATAGGGGTTACAGTGGCAGATTTCCATTTGTCAGGGAACTGGCTGAGGCTGAGGGAGAGGTTAAAAGTCTTGGTCAATGGTCTGAGTACTTCTTCAAGGATGGGAGATAGAAATTTGAGGTCGAGTGAGTCACTGCTGGTTTTGGACTTGCTAATGGCTTTGGTAACATAATTTCAAACCTGGTACATCTTGACCGATTTAAAGTGGAAGGAGGGGTGACTAGTAGGAGCAGAAGAAATTGGGAACATAGAAGCATCCACTTCTTTGAAAAAATCAAGGGGAAGTACAGTACTAAGGTCAGTAAAGGCAGTATTGAAGGTGTCCGCAATGATTTTTGGGTCGAGTGTAATATCTCCATTTAAGTTGAGCACCGATGGGGTGGATTTTGACTGCTTCCCAGTGACTTCTTTTATGTTGTTCCAGAAGTCTCTTCCATTGCTCAAGGAGTTAGTAAGAGCGTTCTTGAAATAGGCTGATTTCATTTGCCGAATAGATTTGGTGCACTCATTCCATGCATGTTTGTAGTTTGTGATGTCAGTTTGCTTCCCAGTGGTTCTAGAGAGCTTCCAGAGGTGGTCCCTTGCCTTTAGCTTCCTTAGAAGGTCTCCTGAGAGACAGGGGTTACAGAGGGCTTTTTACTTTTCACCTTTTAAGTGGGGCAAATTTGTTGCAGGTCTCATTAAAGATTTTGATGAAGTGGTCTAGGGCAGTGTTCACATTAGTTGCTATGAAGATTGGTGACCAGTCCAGTTGGAGGAGGTGAGATTTGAGATAAATTAATTGGCCATGGGGTAGAACTCTGCTGGTGATGGTTTCAGGGGGAGGTTTATTGAATTTGTTAGACCAGAAGCAGCTGACAGGGGAGTGGTCACTGAGTGAGTCTGGGAGGACAATGGGGTTTGAAATCCAGGTGGGGGTGGCTGGTAAGGATCCAGTCCAGAAGGGTGCTGGTGCCAGTTTTGTAGTTTTTTCTGGTTGGTGAGTCTACCATCTGGGTGAGGTTGGATGCTGCAATGGAGTCTCTATGTGCCCCTGCCTCAGCAGTGGGTCAGTTTATATTAAAGTCTCCTAGGAGGATAGATTCAGTATCCTGTGGGAGTGAGCTGACAAAGCCCAGCACTGCAGTAAGTCCACTATCTTGCTCTTTAGGTGGTATGTAGACCATGATGACTGTGAGGGTTTTATTATGAGCACCAAGGAGGATTCTGATGGGAAGAATCTCTGCCATAGTCGACTGGGGAGCAGTGTTGATGGGGTGTCCCAAGATAGTCTCTTTAAGGTATAAGGCGCAACCACCACTTCTTTTAGTCGTCCGAACAAGCCTAAAGACATTGTACCCAGGAAGGGTGATAGCCTGGTCAGGAACTGATGGGGGAGAGCCAGGTTTCAACAAGTGCTAGGATGTCCGGATGATGCTGGCTAGTAAAGATCTGGAGGGCATCCATTTTGGGGAGGAAGCTGCAGATGATAAGCATTATAATTGAGAGGGTGCCTGAGTGCTTGTTCTGGTAGGTGACTTTAATGGGGGCTGGGCCAGGATTTGGATGAACGTTGCCTGACAACAACAGGAGGAGGAGCACTAGCTTCAGAGTGCATGTACAAAGTTCCCTGATCATGCACTTATGCCTTCTTGTCAAGTATGAACGTGTCATAGGGTGAGAGTGAAGGTTCAGGGACAGAGCAGTAAAAGGAGAAGAGGGGAGTAGCCACCATCCACAGGTGGGAGACGACAGTTCCTTAGAGGTAGGCGGGGTCCAGGGCGGATGGCAGAGCTCTAGATATAGGGTACCTAAGTGGTGATATGTGGAATCAAGTAGGTAGCTGCAGAGGGAGAGGGGAAGCAGGCTTTGGGAGGGTAGAGTAGGGGAAAGAGAGGAGCAAGGAAGAGGAGAAGGGGAGCAGAGTACTGGAAGAACACATGTTAAGATGGCAGAAAGGAGGTTGAGTGGTGGCAAGGTGGAAAGAGAAAAGTAAGGGAGGCAGGTGAGACGAGGAGTGGAGCAGAGAGAAAGGCAGCTGCACTGCAATTGTAAGTGAGGGGTCAGCACAGAGGTACCGTGAGATAGGAGTTAAATTGCAGGAGGGCGAGGTAGAAGGGAGAACAGGAGGAGAACCTAGCAAGGCACCCTGCAGAAAAATGAGCAAAGAGGAGGGATTACCTAAGGGGGCGTGGAGAGGGTCTATTTAATTAAGGTGGGAGGTGGGGGGGGCGTGAAATTTCGGCCACTTCCACTTGGAATCAATGAGCACAGCAGCCCCGAGTCAAGGAAAGTTTCAGCAGGTGCAGATAGCCAATCTGAATGCAGGAAGAAAACAAGGGTCCAATCAGGGTGCAGCACAGTGAGCGTCGGGCCAATGGTGGCAGCTCACAGCAACCCCATCAGTCTATCAGTCTTACCCAGCTTTCAGGATTCCGAGGGCAGCCAGGAGGTATGCAGCTGGGCGGCTGGAGTGCCGAACCGCGGCCATACCTATCTCGTGGGCCCGAGTCAAGGGCAGGATTTGGATTTCAGGACAGTTGAAAGGACTTGGGAATGATGGGGAAGGGGGCTCTGTTACAGACTCTGGCTAGGTGCTAGCAACAAATTGCAGCACAGAGTTCAAACAAAGGGTGTTAAATGGGGTCATGTATCTGACCTGAAATGTTTGGTACCAGGTCCTAGGGGCAGGTCTGGTAGCCAGACAGATTAGAAATGCAGAAAAAGTCTTAAACTTTAAGAGAAAAGTTCAGAAATTACCATCAGCAATCTAATATGCAATGTAACCACTGTACAACTTAAAATTAGTTCAAAAAATTAACTCTACAGTCCATTTGAGGAAACCCTAGTGGCAGGATTGTTATAAATAATACAAGGAAAAAAAAAATCAACAAATCACTGACAGGCCAGTGCAAGTTACCGAAATGCTGCTCTGCACTTAACAGTGTTTCTCTGCAGTCTTATGCCCTAGTCCAGTGATTTCAGCAGATTAGAAATGCAGAAAAAGTCTTAGGTTCAGAAAAGTACAGTTCCCACTGGGAGGAAGGCTCAAATATCCTCTTTCCCTTGTTCTGGGGTCCAGGACCAGATGTTACCTTATGGGCCAAGGAGGAGCGTGGGCAGCAGGCAAGTTCTTGGCCTGTCCTAGGCAGGCAGGTTGCTTGTGGGGGGGACTGCATCAGTGGTACCAGCCCAGTGGGCTCTGATCAGCCTTATGAGACAAAGAGGAGCGTGGGCATAAGGCACCTTCTCGGCCTGTCCTAGGCAGGTGGGTTGCTTGTGGAGGGGACCGTGTCAGTGGTACCAGTCCAGTGGGCTCCGATCAGCCTGAGTCCTTGTTCTTATTTAAAAAAAAAATACTTGGGGGCCCATTTTATAAGCACAATAAGACACTCCGAGGTGTGGGTTACGGCCTGATAAGAGCACGCCCCCAGGTGCTAAAGGCACATTGCACAAGTGTCTCGTACCTCATCACACACCTGGGACATGCTCTTATCAGGCCATAACCCACACCTCATCATGTCTTATTGCTGGCATATTATTCTGTTGTATATATGCTTTTTTTTGTAATTCTATGTACATGCCAGTGTCAGCACAAGGTACCTAAAGAAAATACTGGATTTTTAAAAGGGTTTTGATCTTCTTCTGACCTGAGAGACCAGCTGCTTGCCAGGAATCTTACAAGTTGTTGTCAAAGGCTTTGGGGATAACTCATCAAAGAGTATTCTTCTAATGTTAACTAGCCAAGGGAAACAGAAGTAATAAAATCTGCTTGTATAATCATACAACTTACAGGATCTTCCTTATAACTAATTAAATTAAGCCACTTCAAAAGCCCAAGAAAGTTTTAGCCAGGAAAGATCCTTCTAACAGGCCTGTGTGAGGTAATAGAAAAAAAACACATCCTTATATCATACTTGTGTGAAATGATAGTTTACTCACCTGGGAAAGGTGATTGTGGGGGACTACATCTCTGAGGCACTCCACACAGTCATGACATCATGGGTTGTGTACACCTGATAGGTTGTTTGATGCACATGTGACTTGAAGAAAGTCCATCTCCCACCTGAGGGGGGTCTGCTCTCCTAAGGTTAGTTTGATGTATTCCAAACCTGTATCTGTAACAATAATCTGTTAATAACTTTTGCTGTTAATGAGTGTAGATATGTAGTGACCACTTAGCGGTAGAAAATTGTTGTGTAACTTTATTTTATTATTACACTATACATATAGACATCAGTGATGTCCAAGCCTGCTAATTTGTAATAGCAAGTATCATACATTCATACAATGTATGAAAACTTGTTGAGTCTTTCACATGTCTGTTGGGTGGGATGTGGAGTGCCTCAGAGATGTATTCCCCCACAATCACCTTTACCAGGTGAGTAAACTACCATTGTGGGGGATAATTTCTGAGGCACTCCACACAGTCATGACATCATGGGTCATTAAAAAGCAGTAATCCTCTGCTAGGGTGGGTCAGACGTGTTGTCTTGTACCAAGTCCTTACATGCTGTTAAAGATTTCCTCTGCATTATTCCCATTTTTCTCTGCCCAGGAGGTTGCGATTGCTCTGGTAGAGTAAGCCTTCAGATCTCTTGGTGCAGTCGAGTTATTCACTCTGTATGGTTCCATGATTGCTGTTTTAAGGTACATGGCAATCAATGATTTTGAAGCTGGTTTTCCTTTTCCATGCAGCATTACAGTCTGTTTTGTATATTTCCTCT
This sequence comes from Neoceratodus forsteri, assembly GCA_016271365.2. Lineage (NCBI taxonomy): Eukaryota > Metazoa > Chordata > Ceratodontiformes > Ceratodontidae > Neoceratodus > Neoceratodus forsteri. The sequence goes on from CM028136.1 coordinate 492,600,268, forward strand.
GTCCTTGACAGGAATGTGCTAAGTATCCTTTTCATACCCAGCATTTTAAGCTGAGGATTGTTTTGTATTTCCCCCTGAGGGGGTGCTGCAGGTATTTCAACAGTTTGGTTGATGTGGACTGTCAATGATACTATTGGTCAGAATTACATTGTAGGTCTAAGGGATATTCTGTCAGTGTAGAATGTTAGGAAAGGTAAAAGGAATTTCAGTTTACAGCTTAGTGCTTTAACTACTAGGCTACACAGGCTGCACAGGTCTGCCTGTAGTTCTCCACCATGTCTGGCAGATGCTAGTGCCATCAGGGAGGGTGAAAGTGTTAATGTCTCTGCCAAGCCTATGCCATGCGCTGGGCCCTGTTTGCTCAAGAATGGTATGAAAGGTCTCATGTTGCACTTGGCCCATGGCACTATGTCTATCAGTGATGACATCACCCCCAGTACTTGTGAAACTGCTTGAAGTTCTGGATTTCTGTGTTTCTGTAATTGTGTAGTCTGTGCAATAATTGAGTGGACTTGGGCATTTACTGGGTTGCCGAGACCCGGATTTGTGTTGGTCAGTGAACCTAGACTATCTATAGACTGACTGGGGATAATGGGTAGCTTTCTGATAGGTTATTACACGGCTGTGATTTTGTAGGCAGTGTACTACTGCATTTGTTCTCAAATGGACAGTTGTACTGTTCTGGTCTTGATCAGCCGGTCGTTCAATAGGGTATTACTTGTATACCTTTAACTCTTTTACCATTGTGAACACGCTTGGGGTTGATGATAGCTTGAATGGTAACACTTGTATTGGTATCATTTTCCCAATATATGAAATCGATGGAATTTGTAGTGTGATGTACTGTATGTGTCCTACAAATGTAGTGAAGTTAGGTAATCTCCTCAGCTTATAACCGTGAGGGTGGACCCGATTGTTTCCATTTCTAGAGTTTGAATTGTACAGAACTGTTAAGGACCAGAACTGGGCATAGCCCTCTGGTCCCTTTTTGGGTACCTTGTCAAATATGGAGTATCCTCCTTTTCCCTGTTTTGTAATGTGTTACCCTGTCTATGGTCTTGTTGTGCAGTAAGTCTGCCAGTACTGTTTAGACTTGTGTCAGGATAACGTGTTTTTCGGTGCAGGAAATAGGACTAGAAGGTTCTTTGTTAGTAGGCAAGAAGTTGTATCACATATCCTAGTCTTATTACTTGTGAGACCCACCTGTCTTGTATGGTTTGCTCCCATGCTTGCATGAAGAGTAGTAGTTGGTCACCGACTGGAGTGCTTTGGTATTGCTTGTAGCAATATTAGTTGTTGTTTCAACTAGGTTCAGCGGGGGGAGTAGTTTCCTCTACCTTGCTTGGGAACCTTTCCTGCTAGCTATCTGATGCAATGTTTTTTTTTTGTCGGCATGGCTGCCTGTACTAGTGTAGCCTGTAGTTGTAATTACCCCTGTCTTTTCTCAAAAGGAATGAGAATGGTATGTTTGTCTAGCATATAAGTGGATCTGTTTGACTGGTCTTTGGTATCTTATCCCCTTTTCCCTTGAGGTATCTTTCTAGACCTTAACCAAACAGTCTATCTCCTGTTTGCGCTTGATGGAGTTGAAATGTTGCTGAATTTCACTGTGCTGGGGGCACAGGCAGTAGTTACTGTGGGATCTCCGTGATGGTGAGATCCCACTGTTTTGCCCCTCAGAAAGATGGCAGCTGAGGTCTCACGAGTGCTGGGAGTCAATCAAAGGACTGCTCCCACGTTGAGTGAAATCTCAGACTGGAAGAGATGAGGGGAAGAGGAGCAAGTCATTTGGGCATTTCTACATACTTGGGGGTCATAAAAAAACATTTTGGTCAGCTCCATGTTGGTCTGCAGCCTTAAATACCCTGTATGGGGTATACTAGTAGTGTTGAGGTCACGGAAAGCCACATTTCAGTCAGGTTCCACCATGGAGCTAGAGGCCATCTGAATGGTGACATGCTACAGAGACTGGAATACCTGGAATGGAAGTAGGGCCACTGTCCTGCAGTGAGACACTGCTCTAGGGGGTGCCAAGTTGATATTTGCCTTGCTCTCTTTGTATGGGTAATTTGACGAGCTTTTTTTTTTTGGAAGCGTTTGCTCCTGTAACCACTAGCAGGGGTATCCACTTAGTCAATCTCCTTACATTATAAGGCCCCATGGATACTTTATGGACATTTGCTCCTGGGACCGCTACCAGGGGTATCTAGGCAGTCAAATCTCCTTACATTATAAGGCCCAGTGGATACTTTATGGACGTTTGCTCCTGAAAACGCTAGCAGAGGTATCCAGGTAGTCACTTTCCTTATATTATAAGGGCCAGTGTATACCTTATAGTAGTTTGCTCCTAGAGTCACTAGCTGGGGTATCCAGGTAGTCATTTTCCTTACATTATAACTTGCACTGTTCTACTTAAAAGCCTTGTAAACTGATGTGATATACTCAGAAGCTATACATCATGCATTAGTTTTCTGTACTTTTTGCCTGGTATATTCCAGTGGTATAAGCACAAACTGTTAACCAGAATGCTGGATTTTGAAAGCATCCTGTATTTAGTGGCAATTGTCCTATAATGTTTGTATGTATGGCTTATACTGAATATTATGAGTTTTACTTTTGCCTCTAGATTTGGTTAAATATGCTGGAGATATAGGGTATGCTGCAACCTTGGTTCAGCTGTGGCTCTTTGTTTTGGGCCTGAAGTAAGTGGAGAAAGTACAATGAAAGGATGTATTTCTTTTTTTTTTTAATTCATTCTTCCCCTGCACAGTAATCAATAATGTTCTGCCCTGTGCAGGCTATTGCTGAGCCTGTGCATTAAAGTGTGCACTGTCCCTTTAAACATGATTAGAGTGAGTGAGGGACTCAGTGTTATGCTGCCTTGCCCACAGCTGTGGCAATGGTGCTGCCCCCAATGTATTTTCCCCCTTGTTAATTGATTTTCAAATCATTGCCCTTGCATTTAATTATTCACATTGTGGTCTGCAGTTGCAGATCAGTTGGTGCTTTTCACAAATGTGCTCTGTGTGGTTGAACGTTTATGAGCATAGTTACGCTTTCTGCAAGATGGCAACAGTGACTCTCGGTCAATCTCCTATCTGGCAGCCACCTGCATCCTTAATCCCGCATGGGTAAGGGGTGAGTGGAGAGCTTTTCTGAGATCACAGCAGCAAGTCTTGTGATATTTTTTCTTGAGGCTGCCGATCTGGATAGGCAAGTTAGGCTAGTCTGTCAATGCTCCTCCTCCTTATGAGACCTACTTGTTTATGGTGTTTCCTCTGTCTTTTGATAGAAGAAGGTGGGGAGTTTAAAAGACATAATGTGCCATAAAAAGGGTGTAGAGAACATGTCATTTTGAGGTGAGGCACAGAGGGACAGAGAAATTGCTTCAGAGACTATTGTGTAGTGATGTGTTGAGTGAGCACTTCAGGTGCTACTATGCTTGTAATGGGGAACTGTGGCACATTAGTTAGTATTTTAGAAGTCTAGGACACTGGCAGGGTACTCCAGATGTTCTAAAGTGGCCACTTGCTCATTTAACAATGTATAGACTCTGGAGATGCTGGCAGGGCTCCAGGTCATCAGGCATCTTAGTAAGGTGGTATGCTTGTTCTGAAAAGCATGTAGGGGAACTCAGGTAATATGCACAAGTAAGGAATGAGAGCCTTTAATTATGTAGTAGCCCCTGATGTACTGAGCTCCTGGGAGTGCTAGTAGGAGTTTCTAAGTAACTATGACTGTGGAATCTGTTTGGTCATCTGTGACAGATCTCAAATAATACATGGCTCTGTTAGCATCCTTTAAATTTAGTGTCCTTTAAATTTCAAAAATGTGATAAATTATCTTGTTCTAGCCCTTTTTTATTAAATTAATAGGACCAAGTCATGCATTCACATTGGTATGCATTACATTTGTCACACACAGTACATAGTAGCAGCTCCTTAATTAATAGGAGATTGTGCCTTTAAGAGAGAAAAAGCAACTGAATATTAGTGAAAGAAATTAATATTAAAGTTCACTATTTCCCAAATAGTTATTTTAATCAAACTTCCTTGTATGTTCACCCAATATAGTACAGGGCTGTGTATCATTTTTTGGCCTTTTTTGTATGCCTTGGTTATCTCTGGGATAAAGTAGGCATGTGCCTTTAAGGGGGGGCAGGCTGCTTAGCTAGCCCTTGCCTTGGCTGTGGTAAACTAAGTGATGGATCATCTGCATTGCTGGCTGCTATTGTAATAGAATACAGTTTGGGCAGAAGCATTTTTTGTTCTGTAAAACATGCTTCCTCAGTTCTCTCTCATGGTCAGTAAGTTAGCGGACTTTGCTTTGAGAAGCTGTAGCAATTGCTAGCTCCATTCTCCATTGCAAGATATGTTGGATTTAGTCAAACCTTGTTTGTTTATCCTCATCTAAGATGGTGGCCGAAATCTCATGAGAGCTGAGAGCCAGTCAGCTTGCAGCTCTCAGGTAGCAGGAGATTTGTAAACTAGAAAGAAGTAGGGGGGATGGTCATGCTGCTAGCAGTTGTTTGAGAAAACTGGGGCCATAAAGAAACATTTGGATGGCTCCATTTTGGTCCACAGAACTGCGTTTTCTCTGTGGGACTGTTTTTGTGTAGAAAATAGCACAAGGTGGTTGTGACTGCTTTGATTTAGTGCCACTGAACTCCAGTAATGTCTGAATCCAGCATAGGAATTTTAAGCATTTTACAGTGCAAGGAAGTTTTTCTGGATGAGTTTGAGAGTACTTTTTTACAAGTAAGTGAGGCTAACAGAGTCACCAGATTCTTGCTGATGATTAATACAACTCAGGAACCAGGTTGATTATTTATTACATTACCTCATGTAAATCACTGCATAGATTGTGTTCAGTTATGTGGGTCAGACATTATTTTAGTTTCTGGCACCACTAGCAGGGGTGTTCAGGTAGCTAATAATCTCTATAGTTGCACAATGCAATAATGTTCATAATTTGAACACTGTGCTGGCAATTTCTCAGCTAACATTTTCCTAGACAACCGATGCTAGTAGAAGCCGCAGTGCTAACATTTCTAAGACTGCCAGTTTTGCAATTTTAAACAGTTGCATATCTGCAGAAACATACTCTTGTGGTCTTGTTTGATCTTTGTTGTAGGATATAAATAAATGGCTTAGCCAGGTGGCTTCTTACCTTAGTAATGAAGTTGTTCTTTATAATAAACATTTGTTCTTTACAAGAAATGCACTGGAGCTCTAGGGTGTGCTTGCAACCTGTTGTGATGCACATAAGAACTGGCCTTAGGAGAGCAGACCCCCCTCTCAGGTGGAGGATGAACTTTCTTCAAGTCACATGTGCATCAAGCAACCTATCAGGTGTACACAACCCATGATGTCATGACTGTGTGGAGTGCCTCAGAGATTATCTCCCACAATTCCACTTACAGGGGTCATGATTATAAACCCTGTGTTAACTATGGGAATCTGACACGTCAAATATTATCAGGAAAACAAGATTTTTGGGAAGTGCAGGAGTGACATCCGGTGGCCTAAAGAGAAAGTCCAACCTCTATTCACTGACCTGGAAGGGCCAGTTTGTATTCATAGACTGGGAGGGTGGTCTTCTATATAAACTCACCAGCACAGACACTCAAAGCCATTTTACACAGTTTGCTTGGATCCTCTCACCTGACCACAGAGAACACCTGTCAGCACAGAGACTGCCTAAGAACCAAAGGCTACTGGACTTTGAAATCCTCCTACCTCAGGTAGATTAACTAATAGTCTTAGTGTGTTTCATTGTACATTCTTCCATTTTCTTTTCCTGTATACTGTAATCCAAATTAATATTCTCTTTTTAGTTGTATTTGTATTTAAGTATTTTAGTAAAACTTTTGTTTTCCCAAAGAATTCTGCCTGCGTGAGATTTCTTGTATTATAGGTGTGACTGTAGAAGGTTTATTAATAATTTGTGAAAACTGTTATTGCCAAAAGGGCCACTATAAGCAACCAAATTGAGAAAAGGGTCTGTAAGGGATCTGGAAGGATAGGAAGAATACCAGAGTCTACAAAGATTTTGAACCAGGCTGTTGCATGTCCTGTAGGGAGAAGGCTAAATCAGGTGTTACACTGCTATCCCGAAGAGAGTGTGATGCCTGGGTCTTCATCCTTTGTGTAATAGCCAAGGAAAGGTCCATATTTGGCCACAAGACTTGAGAGTGGCATTGTGCCCTTATCCAGAGTTAGAGGGATGCCCAGGATCCTTGTGGCAGACTTGCAGTCGTGACCTTGGCAAGCATTCTAAAGGATGAGGAGGGTATTCCTGTTCCTCCCCCATCACGGATTGCACTTAAGGGTGGTTACTGTGAACTCAATGGGCCTGACCCCCAGGAGTGGGTTTGTGACAGACCTGGTGGTAGCAGTGGGATCTGAGAGATTTGGTTGCATACTGTTGCGATTCGAGATATTGGTGGCACAGGCATAACAGTGGATTTGAGCCCAGTGTATCAGATTGATAAACTGTAAACAGTCCACACACAATCAATGCAAAGATTAAAAATATATATATATATATATATATATATAATTTTGTTGCAGTATGAAGTTCCCTACCTGTTTTTTTTTTCCCTCAGGTGCAAGGTTGTGCAGCAGTAGGTAGTGGAGAAGATTGCTTCCATATACAGTGAATACACTGCAGAATACCTAAAGCAGTTGTGTCAGGGAAGAGGAGTCCAGTGCAAGGGGCAAACCAAAAGGCACCTCATGGAGGCTCTTGTGGCAGCCAATGAGCAAGTGACTGCCCAGGACTTTGAATCACAGTCGGTGACTGAGAAAGACCAGACCTTGGATGTGGGGCTGCCAAGGGACATCTCAGAGTCTAGTCCCAGGGAGGAGGACAGCCAGATCAGAGGGAATCCAGAGCCATGGCACTAGGGGAAGGTCACCACAACACTGGAGCTGGAAGGGATCAGGCTGCAGCTAGAGTTGAGGAGACTGGAACTGGAATTAGAGCAGGAAAAGTTTGAAATGCCCCAGCAAAGGGAATTTGAGTAGAGAAAGTCTGAGTCCCAGCAACAAATGGAATTTGAGCAGAAGAAGTTCCAGATGGAGCTGGAGATGCAGGAAAAAGAAAACCAGCATCGTAGAGAGGCTGAGAGAAAGGAAAAACAGCATCAGAGGGAGTTTGAACTGGAGAAGCTAAAACTTCAACAACCAGCGCCAGAGGAGGTAAGTAGCAGGAGTGAACCTGGAACTCCAGGACTGGGGTAGAAGTTAAATTCTAAATTAATAGCTGAATTTAAAGAGGAGGAAGAGGATATGGATGCATTTTTTAATTCATTTGAAAAGGTCTATATCCAAGCTAAAATACCCAGGGAGTCCAGGAGCTTTCAGCTATCCCCGCTGCTTACTGGGAAATGGCAGGAAGCACTAGACCAAATGGACAATCAGGACAGTAGTAATTATGAGAAACTTAAAGCTGTATTGCTTAAGAAGTATGAATTGACACCTGAAGCATACACGGTTAAGTTCTGTAAGCTCCGGAGAAGACCTGACATGAGCTATGAGGAACTTGCCACAAAGCAACGTCAGTTTTTGAAACATTCGGGGGAAGGAGTGGAAGAAAACTCTGTAGAGAAAATTGAGAAGGTTGTACTTCTGGAACAATTTTTGGGGCTTGTCCAGCACAGCTAAAAACCTGGTTAGAGGACTGAGACCCCAAAACAGTGCAGGAGGCTGCTGAGCTCTTGGACCGCTATGTCAGGAGCAGGCCAGCTCTGAAAGGGAGTTGGGCGGGAGTGGCAGCACAGAAGGGGAAAGCATGCCTTCAGGGCAGCAAAAACTGTTACTGCCTCCACAGAAAGAGGGAAGCCGCAGGTTACAAAAAATAGGATTTATCAGATAAAAGAAATGATGATTGTTGGTTTTGCAAACAGCTAGGGCATCTTGCTAGACAGTGTCCTAAAAAGGCACAGAGTAGCCAAAGTGGTGCTCGAACTGAGTTGGGTACACTGTGTATCCCTGAAAGCATGCCTATAAACATGAGAGAGTACATACACCCGGTTACTGTAAATGGGGTGCACACCCATGGGTTAAGGGACACAGGGGTGTCTCTTACCTTAGTAAAAGGGGATCTGGTTGGGTCTGTACAGCTTATACCTAATCAGTTTGTAACAGTGAGGGGATTCACTGGGGAGGAGAAAACTCTGCCACTTGCTAATGTTCTCCTGGACTGGGGTGAGACAGGAGAGAGGGTGCAAAAGGTGGCAGTAGCAGACAACCTCACCCTGGATGTGATTATAGGGAACAATCTCCAGAAGGGGGTGGTGTGTGCGGTTACCCGTAGTCAGACAGCAAAGGCCAATTGTAGTTTCCTGGACCCCATAGAAGCCTCTGTGGAAAACAATGGGAGGCTGATTCCCCAGCCTGTGTCTCCTGAAATGTAGAGCAGTGAAAGGGAGGTAAAACTTCCCCAAGTAGCAGTTCACAAAACAGCTACAGAAGGTTACTATGAGGAGGGAGGGGTAACCAATGGTCAGAAGGTTAGGGACGGCAGTGACCCTGAATGCTCTGATGCTAGAGCTATGGACCACAGTTTAGAAACTGAAGGGGTCCCATGCCTTGGGAAGATGCAAAGAATTTGTCGCTGCTCAGTGGACTGATCCTAGTTTGGAGAGGCTGAGAGCTTGTGCAGAATCTGATGGGACACAGGGAGGTGATGGGAGACATAGAGTATATTGGGACAATGGACTGTTGTATATGCAGGATGTAAGGACAGAGGGAGGTGTGATGGGCAGGCAGCTTGTTGTTCCCCAGAGATACTGTGAGCGGTTGCTCAAGATCACTCATGATATCCCCATGTCCAGACATCTGGGAATCACACACACCACACAGCAATTGGCCCAGAATTTCTATTGGCCCAACTTCACCCAGCAGGTGAAGGAATATTGCAGATCTTGTCACCAGTGCCAACAAATAGGGAAGGCAGGTAGTAAAACCAAAGCCGCCATAATTCCCTGCTCATTATGGAGGAGCCATTCCAGAGGGCGGGAATGGATATTGTGGGACCTCTGAGTACCCCAAGCTCCTACAGGAAGAGGTTTATTCTGACGGTGGTAGATTATGCCATCCGATACTCAGAGGCAGCTGCCCTATCCTCACTTAGGATGGACAAAGTGGCAAACGCCTTCCTAGGGATTTTCTTCTGTGTCGAGTTTCAGCAGGAGGTTATCACCGATCGAGGGGTATCTTCATGTCGGACCTGATAAAGTGTTTGTGGGAGAAGTGTGGGGTGGTGCAGAGATGCATGCCACCTTATCACCCGCAAGCCAATGGGATTGTGGAAAGGTTTAATGGTACCCTAAAATCAATGCTCCAAGTATTTGCAGAACAGCATGGGAGGAACTGGGAGAAATACCTTCCCCACCTGTTGTTCGCATACAGGGAGGTGCCCCAGGAGTCAACAGGGTTTTCCCCCTTTGAACTGTTATGTGGACGTAGGGTGCATGGGCTCCTAGACTTGATCTGGGAAGACTGGGAAGGCAAGCATGCCACCCAGGGAACACCCATAGTGGAGTATGTCCTAAAGTTTAGGGAAAAGCTGAAGGAGCTTATGGAAGCAGCCCAGAGCAATCTGTCAGCTGCCCAGAAGAAGTAAAAGGTCTGGTACAACCGCAGAGCCAGAGCTCGCTCGTACAGTGTAGGTCAGGAAATCATGGTCCTAATTACAGTCTAGAAGGACAAGTTGCAGGCTGAGTAGGCAGGACCATACAAGGTAGTCTGATGTGAACTATATTGCAGAACTGGCTGATGGGAGACATACCCATAGAATGTACCATGTCAACATGATGAATCAAATGTAAATAGGGCTGATATGGTATTTGCAGTGTGTAGTCCTAGGGAGGGGACTGACGAAGAAGACCCCCTGCTGGACTTGCTGGAGGAAAGCAAATCAGAGTCCTCTGTGGAGGCAATCAAACTGTCACCCCAGCTGATCTCTGCAATAGACCCAGGAAGTGAGGGAGATTTTAGTGGACTTTGCCTCTTTGTTTAAGGCCAAGCCTGAGCTAACCCCTTAGCGACACATGATGTAGACACAGGGACACAAGTGTCCATATGGCAGACAGACTACCGGGTGTCTCTGGCTGTCCCAAAGGACATTAAGAGGGAGGTGGAGGAAATGTTGCATTTAGGGGTATTCCAGAAATCCCACAGCCCCTGGGTCTCACCGGTAGTCCTCGTTCCCAAGTCAGAAGGCTCTACTCACTTTTGTGTAAACTATCTTGGACTCACCACAGCCATGAAGTCTGACGCCCACCCAATGCCACGAATGGATGAACTACTAGACAAGTTGGGAGGGGTGACATACCTTACCACCTTTGACTTGACAAAAGGGTATTGGCAGGTGGAGTTAACTGCCAGAGCTAGAGAGAAGTCAGCCTTCATCACTCCAATAGGATTATTCAAGTTCAGGATAATGCCTTTTGGAATGAAGAACACCCCTGCCACCTTCCAAAGGTTGGTAAACCAAGTGTTACATGGTACTGAAGAGTACACAGTGGAGTATGTGGATGATATTGCCATCTTTAGTACCAGTTGGAAGGAACACCTGTCCCACTTGAGGGAAGTGTTGGGCAGTCTACAGAGGGCAGGGATCACTGTCAAGGCTGAAAAGTGTCAGGTGGCAATGGCAGAGGTGGCATACCTAGGCCATGTAGTAGGGCAAGAGCAGTTCCATCCCCATCAAGCCAAGATTAAGGTGATAGAGGTGTGGCCCAGGCCTGAAACCCAGAAGCAGGTTTGGAGTTTCCTAGGAACCGTTGGGTACTATCGAAAGTTTGTACCAAATTACAGTACCCTGACAGCTCCCCCCTCTCTGGCCTGCTAAAGAAAAGAATGCCCAAAATGGTAAAATGGGAGCCACCCTGTGAACGAGCCTTCACATGGCTAAAGGAGGCACTGTGCAGTGCCCCTGTGTTGGCCAGTCCAGATTACAATAAGCCATTTGTAGTTCAGACAGATGCCTCAAATGTGGGGATTGGAGCAGTCCTCAGTCAGACCTCTAATCAGGGAAAAGATCAGCCAAAGTGTACCTTAGCAAAAAGTTGCTTCCCTGGGAGCAGGCATATTCCACAGATGAAAAGGAATGCCTTGCGCTGGTATGGGCCCTGAAGAAATTAGAGCCGTACCTCCATGGGAGGCACTTCAAGGTACAGACCGATCATAACCCCTGGTGTGGCTGACACAGATGGATAAAATGAATGGTCATCTCTTAAGGTGGAGTATTGCCTTACAGGGTTACAATATGACCATTACCCACAGGGCTGGATCAGCCAATGCCAACACAGATGGGCTATCTCACCAGTTAGAGCAGTGAACAGAATTTGTGAAAATCATACCGTGCCTAGGGATGGATTCCCACAAATTCAGTCTAGGAGGGAGGGGTGTGGTGAGCTGCCCGGCTGCTAACTCTTATTTGTAGATATTCTGTTGCATATATGTTTTTTTGTTTGTAATTCTATATACATGCCAGTGTCAGCACAAGGCACCTAGAGAAAAGACTGGATTTCTTAAAGGGTTTTGATCATCTTCTTCTGACCTGAGAGGCCAGCTGCTTGCCAGGAATCTGACAAGTTATTGTCAAAGGCTTTGGGGATAACTCATCAAACGGTATTCCTCTAATGTTAACTGGCCAAGGGGAACAGAAGTAATGAAATCTGCTTGTATAATTGTACAACTTACAGGATCTTCCTTATAACTAATTAAGTTAAGACAGTTCAAAAGCTCAGGAATGTTTTAGCCAAGAACAATCCTTCTAATAGGCATGTGTGAGGTAATACAAAAAAAAATCCTTATAGCATACTTGTGTGAAATTCCACTTACAGGGATAATGATTATAAACCCTGTGTTAACTATGGGAATCTGACACATCAAAGATTATCAGGAAAATAGGATTTTTGTGAAGCACACAAGTGACACCCGGTGGCCTAAAGAGGAAGGCCGACCTCTATTCACTGACCAGGAAGGGCCAGTCCTTATTCACAGACTTGGGGCAGGTTTCTATATAAACTCACCAGCACAAACACTCAAAGCCATTTTACACAGTTTGCTTGGATCCTCTCACCTGACCACAGAGAACACCCAACAGCACAGAGACTGCCTAAGAACCAAAGACTACAGAAAGACTGCAATATTTTGCAACCCAGTGATTCTCTGGACTTTGAAATTGTCCTACCTCAGGTAGATTAGCCAACAGTCCTAGTGTGTTTCACTGTACATTCTTCCATTTTCTTTTCCTGTACACTGTAATCCAAATTAATATTCTCTTTTTAGTTGTACTTGTATTTATTTAAGCATTTTAGTAAAATATTTGTTTTTCTAAAGAAATTCTGCCTGAGTGAGAGTTCTTATATTGTATGTGTGACTGTAAAAGGTTTATTAATAATTTGTGAAAACTGTTATTGCCAAAAGGGCCACTATAAGCAACCAAACTGAGAAAAGAGTCTGTAAAGGAACATCTGGAAGGATAGAGAGAATACCAGAGTCTATAAAGATTTTGAACCAGGCTGTTGCATGACCTGTAGGGAGAAGGCCAAATCAGGTGTTATGCTGCTACCCCAAAGAGAGTGTGACACCTGGGTCTTCCTCTTTTGTGTAATAGCCAAGGAAAGGTTTATATATGGCCACAAGACTGGTATTGTGCCCTTATCCAGAGCTAGTGGGATGCCCGGCATCCTCATGGCAGAGGTGCAGTTGTGACCTCAGCGAGCATTCTAAAGGACGAGGAGGGTATCCTGGTCCCCCCCTTGTCACAAATTGCACTTAAGGGTGGGCACTGTGAGCTCAGTGGGCCTGACCCCCAGGAGTGGGTTTGTGACTTTTAGCAACAAAGAAAGTTGTGTTTAGTCAAATCTGTGATAGTTGTGAATTCATTTCAATTGACGGGCAGGCTAGATGGGCCTAGCGGTCCTTACCTGCCATTAATTTCTATGTTTCTATAAATTAATTTTAACTGGCAACAAAAGATTAACCATTAGTACAATTTATGTCCTACCATTTTTTTTATCAAAGACGGACTTTGGATTATCTTAGGTGATTTTATTTGTAATTGGGCAGATGCAAGTAACAACAAAGTGAAGGGAAGTCTGATTAAATTGGGTTTGCAAATCATTATTGAGGAACCTACTCAGATCAATTACAAGACTGGCATGAGACAATTCTAGACTTGATAGTGATCACTCAGCCTGATAAAATAATCAGATCTTGTGTTTTACCTGATTGCCTGAGTGTCCACTGTCCAGCCTACTGTATATGTAACATCAAAAAACCTAAGGTGGAACCATCATATATCACTATTAGAAAAATTTGTAATGAGTGCTCTGATGCAATTAATGAGGAAGTCTTTAAAACAGATTGGTCCTTTCTCTGTTCTGTTGATAACACTGATGAAGCCTTCAGTTTTTCTGGAAATCTGTGTAAAATGTTTTTCCTTATAGAAAATTATGAATAAAGGGTGTGAGGACTGAATGGATGATTAAGGATATTGGTGCCTAAGCACAAAAGTGTGTAAAGTCTGCAGAAAACAGTTGTATCTGCGGCATGCAGCTATGCGGTATGCAAGGCACAACCGAGATGAAGCATTCACTAATGCCAATGCAGGACGTGTGTACCCAGGGGGCCGCACGACAGGGCATGTGTAGCACAATGCATATACCACATAGGCAGTGCCAGGATACATGGATCTGCCCCCTCGACCCTGCCATATATGGACATGGCAACCGCCATGTGCAATGCCAAGGAAGTGAATACTGTGTGGTGCACCACAACGCACAGGATGGCAGAAAGTGGAAGAGGTGTGGAAGGAAGCCCCTTGGCACAGATGCAAGATGAATGGGCTGGCCATGTGGGAGGTCAGTCCTGCAGCCATGTCCAGACATGGGGCGGAGCACAGCCCCATGCCCTGAACTTCACCAGTGGGCAGGTGGCTTTCATGGTAAGCGACATTATAGAGAACTATAGCCACCTGTATGGGGCCCACTCCCTCACAACCGCCCATGAGGTAAAAGCACGGCTGTGGCTGGACATTCAGTCCAACATAAATGCTGCCACTCTGAAGGCCAGGTCCCTGACCGCAATAAACACAAATGGTGTGACCTGCATGCTGCTGTAAAGAAGAAGGTGGCTGTGGTTGCAGGGGCATGCCAGGGCACAGGTGGAGGACCCCCAAGCATAGACAGCCAGCTGACACCTATCAAGAGGATGGTGGCAGAGATCCTCACTGATGTTGGTGTCCATGGTGAGGTTGAAGGTGTAGACACCATGGCAGGTACGTATGCAATAGTAGGGATGGGGACACACAGGGAAGGCTCACCATGCATTTAGTAACACACCTGTGCTGCACCCATAGACACAGCCACCAAAACACAGTCATCAGCTGAGCCCCCTATGCAAACCTGGACATGAATGAAGTGCCACAGACATACAATTCCAACAGGCAGGAGGAGGCAGGATCAGGTGGGTAACTGTGCCACAGTCACCTCTGCAAGTGTGCACCAACCATAACCCTAAGTGGCATAGTAACATGCACATATCTCCCACAGGTACAGAGATGGACACAGAGACTCAGCAGGAGTCAGAGACGGATGCCATGAGCACAGTGGTGCCACAGGACAAGGAGTCACAGGAAGCAGATGAAGTGCCAGATGGAAGCATCACTGGCCTGGTGGAGAGGCCATCCCCAGGACCACAATGCCAGAGTACTGCTGGGGTACTGTGTACAATGAGTGGTCACACCATTCCAGAGCAGACAGACATGGGAAGGAGGGCCCAGTCCACAATGTCGAAGCCATGTCATGATGACCAGGGGTTTAAAGGCTCCTAGACACGGCTGACCAGCCGCACCTGTGCAACACATGGGTAGACCAACATGGAGGCCCAGTATTGTGAGCTATGGCAGCTGGAGCTGGATAGTCTAGAAGCACAGCACCAGAACACCCAGGCACTCATTGCCCTAACAGACGAGGTGCGTGTCATGCACCGTGGAATAGACTGTTTCACAAACACACAGGTGCACCAACTGGAGCACAGGGTGGGTCGCTATGCACCACATGGTTGTGAGGCACACACACTGCCATGCATGGTAGATGCCCAAAATATGTGGTCCCCTTGCATGCCTGTCCCTGAGCAGGATATGGCCACACAGCAGTGCTCAATGGCCAGCACACAAGGTGACATGTCACACCACTTGGGCACCACTTCCATCCTGGACACAGAGGTCCACAGTGCCCAGGTGCCAAACATGGATAATGAAAGCACGCAGGGCATGATACACGGCAGTGGAACCAGCTGTCACAAATGCACTCAGCAGGTCAGGCCTTCTGCTGCCACAGTGCCAACCTCAGAGCGCAATAGTGTGAACAGGTAACAAACAGGGTAACCCTCCTGTCTGCTTTTGGGTCCGAATCACCTTTAGTCTCAAGTTCTGGGGGGATTCAAACTGTGAACCTTATGCTAGCATACCTAAATGTACAGGCTCAGATACGTACCCTCTTTGGGGATTGTGGTACAATCCTTCACCAGGGTCACCAAGCCAGGCTTCCAAAATGAACCCTTAAAACTCTATAAGAGACCTTAGTTATATTCTTACCTTTTCCCAGTTTAGTAACACCATCAAGCCCTTCAGAACAGCAGTCAAACTAAACCATGCATACATCACATGCAAAAAGAACTTGGAAGACACACCCAGGCAGTATCTTGAAAAAAAGATTTTACTAAAAGATGATAAAAATATGAAAACTGTAAACACAGAACAATATATTAAAGAACTCACAATCACATAAAAGAACAAGGGCAAAGTGCAAAACAAAAACTCCTACCACAATACAGTTAGACCTTTGCTGTCTAAGGTATTACCTCTGGAGTGCTTATAGTTAGATCAGAGAGCTGTGTCTCTCTAGAGTTCCAAAATAATATGACCTATTCCCCAGTTACAAAGATACATTTCAACTCCATCTCCCCACCCCCTTGGTAAGTCATCTAGCTCCTCCTTTTTAAAATTAAAAAAATACAAACATGATGTCCTATCGGGAATCATATTGAATAAGGTGACATCAGCAAAAACTCATTTCCCAAATTATAAGTCTTTGATCCATCAGTTCATTTCAGGTTTACAACCCTGCAATCCATCACCTAGGTGTGAGATAGCCATGTCATGTCCTATAATAAAATCTATATTTAGTTTCCCAACTTCAAAGCAGCAACAGGTCATAAAAAGGCCATAAAATGCAATTTCTCAAGGAAGTTAATTACATTACAGATATCTCCTGGTCAGTTTAAAATATCTTGAAGCTTCACTGAAACCTGGGGGGGGGGCACCCATGGAGCACAGGCTGTCTTATGTGAGACAATCACATACTATATTTTTATATTACAAATAGCATACAATAATCATAACCAGCTGGCCAAGCATCACAATCCTCCCCACCTAGACTGAATTTGGGGGCTCTATCCCCTGCATGGGATGAGCTTCCCAAGTCAGTTCACTCCTCATATAGACATGACAAGCCATCTGTGTTCTGATTGGTCACTCCAACCCTATGTAAGATCATCATGTCATACCTTTGCAAGGCAAGACTCCATCTTCATAGTCTACCATTAGTGTTTCCCCAGTTGGGTCAGCCAAACCAGGGGTTGTGGTCAGTTTGTACCCCAAAATGCTGCCCATACAAGTATGGCTCTAACTTCTTTAGGGCCTACACTATGGCAAGACACTCTTTTTCCACAGTAGAGTAAGCCTGCTCCCTGGGATGTAAATGAAAATTACATACTTACTTTAATTATGATCTTTCTGTGAATCTTCACCATTCATCACCTTTGGGTTATTGGCTGGAGGTCAGCTTCTTTTTTTTTTTTGGATGGGCGGAGTCGATGCACCCTCGGTGCCGCCCTCAAGGCTGACACACTGTGTGGTGCTCGTGGGTTGGCTGTTATGTGCTGTTGACTCTGCCTCCCACGGTTCTGAGTCACCGGAGAGGTGAGGAAAAGGGTTGGGAGGTGGGACAAGAAGTCCAGGGGACAGACAAAGGAAAACATATATAAACCAAAAGGAGAAATAAATGACTGAGAGGACAGAAGAAGAAGAAGAAGAAGGAGACTAAGGGGATTGGGTAGGGGCCCCAATCTCTGGAAACAGGAAAAGGAGAGAGGAGGAATTAGGATAAGCTTGGGGGGGAGGTAACAACCATACCCTGGACCTTGACTTGTCTCCAGATTGTATAGGAACTGCAAGGAGTAGCCAAAAGGCTCATTGACAGAATTCAAGACACAGAATTACTGGCAATAACTCCAAAAGGCAGAAAATGGCTATTCTGGAAGAAAGACAGGACACAGGGAATTCTCCCCCCTCTCAAGGAAAAAACATTTTGGTGTGAGAAAATTTAGTTTCTCTAAAATAATAAAGGATATGTCCAATGGACAAAGAAAATGAAGGATTGATGGAAACAAAGGAGGAGTAGAGAATAAAACTCCCACCCCACAGGGGTGGAGCTAGAGCACTGGAAAAGGAGTGCCCCCCATGCTGACCACTCTACCCTTAGAAATATTATCCCCCTATGTGCCCCTGTTTATCCCACTCCTGACAAAAGAAAGGAGGGTGTCAAGGGAGGGCACAGAGAGAGAGGGGGACCCAAAGACTGAGGCCCCAGGGGGATGGTGGGTGGGATTGTGATGAATGGTGAAGATACACAGAAAGATCATAATTACAGTAGATACGTAATTTTCATATCTTATCTCTGTCAATCTTCACCATTCATCACCTTTGGGTGAGTGCCGAGCTCCCGAAGGGGGTTTTAACCCTAAAGGACAGAGTCCCTTAACTCTCAGTGGGTGACACACTAAGAGGGAGAACCTTCAGGACCTGGGGAGGCCCAAGAGTGGGGAGAGTGAGATGGGGACCCCTCAGAGGGGGAAGGAAGTTGCCCCAACAAGTGCCATCTCACTCTACGGGAGAAGAGATAGGTTCTCTGGTGAGCGGAGTTGATCACCCTATGCCGGGCCAAGGGTGACAACTGAGAAAGACGCAGCCATGCCATCCACCTAGTGAAGATCGCTGTCCCTATGACCCTGGTGGCTACCTCATTGGCATTGTACGATGCCCTCGCTTGGTGCCTTGCTAGCTCCAAGCCATGTGCAGAGAATGCAATGGCTTGTCTGGTTTGCTCCATGTCAGGCAAAGAGGCTAGGAGCTGACCCAGCCTGGGTCACAAGAACCTATCATAGGATGTGTAGTGGGCCTGATGTGCTGCGATAGAGAGCAGCAACCTTGCCAAGTAGAATGTCCTCCTCCTCCAGAAGTCAAAATCCAAGGAATCTTGATCTGGGGGTCGGTCACGGTGGAAGGCACGAAGCCCATCAGGAGTGTCCAGCTGTGTCAATCCTGACTGAGGATGAGGCATGGAACCTGGAGACTCTGGGGGGGTGCAATACCACTGGCAGAGATCCCTAGGGGCAGGAACTCTGGAGAAGGGCCTCTGCCAGGAACGCAATGATGCCTCCCGAAAGGGAGTAGGCCAGGGGGGCACCACAAGGGTGTCCTCACTGAAGTCACCCAGAAAGGTGTGCACCGAGTGCTCTGGATTGCTTTAAGTGGGAGGGGTGATGTGCAGGTCCTCCAATATCCTCACGAGGAATTGCTGATACTCCACAAGATCAGCACCTGGGGAGATGTGGACAGAAGGCTCCTCTCCCCCAGAGGAGGTGGATGAGGAGTCAGAGGACCTCAGTTGCTCAGAGGGTGGCTGCTTGGGGAGAGGTTGAAAAACCTGTATGTCCATTGCCCTGATGTAACCTGGGAATCGAGCAGCCATGGCCCTGAACTGCTCCCAGGAGAGAGGCCCACTAGGACCAAGGATGCCTGGGAGTGCTGGAGAATGTGGAAGAGGGATGGGGCAGAGTCAACAAGAGAAATCGACTGACCTTCTGCCTGGGCTAGGGAGTGCACCAGGAGCACCAGAAGAAGAAGGTGCTCCAGAAGACTCCACAGCCGACAGCTGAACAACCATATTGGAACTGCCTTGGTTGCACCTGGAAAAGTCCCGCCTGTGAGGTGACCGGGGCTGTGTAGGTCCAGAAGGATGGTCCCCTACCTCCAAAGAATGGGGCCCTCTCAAAGAAACAGAGGGGGAAGAGCGGAGATCTGTGCTACGGCTTCTCCCAGAGCCCAGGTGGGCTTCAGAAAAAGGTCACTGCACAGACCCATGCCCCTCGACCCCTCAGAATCTGAGACTTCCCTCCTCCTCAAGAGAGAGCCAGCCTAGGCAACTGGCAGCTCTGGTCAGCCCCTGAAGGAGCTATCCAGGGCGCAACACCCTCCCCTCCCATGGATGCTCTGATCGGCCCCAAAGTTGGGCGATCTAGGCACACCACCTGAGGGGGTACCAACCCTGAGGGGTCAGAGAACCCTCTGAGGCCAGGCTGCAGTGCAATGGTGGCCTGCACCACTGTCTGCTGGTCAGAACCCCTGACCCCAGCCCTGGCAGTCACTGTCAGCTCCTCAGAGGGGGTCTGACTCTGGCCTGTCGAGGACACTACGAGGGTGCCCACGACAGCAGCTAACTCCAAGGAGCCAGACTGCCCGTCTGACTCAGAGTCCAACTCTTCCTCCAAAGAGCTGGAGATCAAAGCCCTGTGCCAAACAGTTGGTGGGTGACTGCTGCCATCTTGACCAAATAGGGTACCAGAAACAGAGACCATACCCGAGTCAGTACCAGTGTCCTCCGCAGCACTGCGAACAGTGGCAGAAGAGGACACAGCTCCAACCACAACAGCAGTCTCTAAGCCAGAACCTGACACAGTGCCGTCCTGCTCCATGGCACCATGAGTGGCGCCGAGGACAGAGACGGCGTCGACGACGGCTCCGACAGCGCTCTCGGCGCTAAGGCCAGAAACCCCCCCAGCACCATCCTGTCCCACGGTGCCACCAGTGGCATCAAGAACAGAGACGATGCCGACGATGGTTCCGACAGTGCTCTCGGTGCCAAGATTCGAAACTCCCATGGCGTCGTGCCCATGTCCGGAACCGCGAATGGCCCCAGAACTGGACATGGCGCCATGCTCAACCTCAGCACTGTGGATGGCGCTGAGGTGAGAAAAAGTCAGAGACAGCACCATCGAACCTCCCACGGTGCCACTAGTACTATCGGCTCCATGAACGGTGCCAACAGCAGCCATGGTGCCGAGCGACGGACCGGCACTAACGACGACTCCGTCAGGGCCCACAGCACCGTGAACGGTGCTGAGACCTGAAACGGCGCTGACAGACGGCATCAAGGATGGCACCGACCCAGGCATTCTGAGCTGTGGGTCTGACACTGGGGGAGCCTTCGCCCCCGAAGGGGCAATTGCCAATGCGACGCCTCCCGTCCGTCTCCTGGAGGAAACGGACTGGGCCTCCTGCACCATGGGAGAAGCCTCGTCCACAGCTAGGCTACGAGAGGCCGAAGCTGCCTCCTCCGTGGTCCATATAGAACTGGGAGTGGACCCGGAGGAAGGGCCGAGAGAACGTGGCTTGGCCCAACGGGTGCACGCCCAACCCCTGAAAGTCGGCGGAGCTCGCCCCACTTTCCATGCGCGTCGCTCTATGACCCGGCGGTCCATGTAGAAACAGGCATTGCATGAATCCATGTCATGAAGTGGGCCAAGACACGTAAGGCAATGGTCGTGCTGGTCAGTGATGGAGTATTTTCAGCCGCATGGACAACGTCCCGTGAGGAGGCTGTCCCGTCTTTGAAGTTTTGTTGCCCTCCGACCGGGACATGACCTATGGAGAAAAAAACACCAAATAAGACTCGACATCGCAGAATAAGAAAAATAATGGGAAGATCTTACCGGGCAACGTCGAGTGTGGTGAACAGAACTGGCAGGAAGGGAGCTGACGGACTTCGGCACCGAGAAACGACACAGAGTCACAAGGATAAATTTTCTGAGAAGCAGGTTAGGCCTCACTTTCTTCTCTCGAAGCTTTCATGATGTGACCTTGATGGCAGGAGATGAAGAACTGGTGGGAGGGCAGAGTCGACAGCACATAACGGCCAACCCGCGAGCACCACGCAGTGCGTCGGCCTCGAGGGCCGCGCCGAGGGTTCGTCGACTCCACCCATCCAAAAAAAAAAAGAGCCTCCTCGGGTCATGACCTCCGCGAATAACCCAAAGGTGATGATTGGTGAAGATTGACACAGATAAGATCTTTTTACTCAGGTACACTACAGGGTGATCTTTCCCTTGCTTGGATGTCTGACTCAGTACTGCCCCAATATCCACGTCTGAGGCATCAGTATGGACTATAAAGGGTCTACTATAGTCAGGACTTGTCAACACAGGGGCATTGCACAGTGCCTCCTTCAGTCTGGTAAAGGCTTTTTTCACAGGATGGTTACCAGGTAATTTTCTTTGGCATCTTTTTCTTTACTAGGTCAGATGGGGAGCAGCCAGGGCACTGTAATTGGGTACAAATTTCCTATAGTACCCTGCTGTCCCTAGAAATCTCCTGACCTGCTTCTGCATTTCTGGTCTGGGCCATGCCTTGATCACCTCTATTTTTACTTGGTTAGGATGGAGCCGTCCCCGGCCTACAACATGCCCGAGGTATGTCACTTCAGCCATGGCCACCTGGCACTTCTCAGCTTTGACAGTGAGCTCAGCCCTCTGTATCCTTCCCAGCACTTCCCCAAGGTGGGACAGGTGTTCCTCCCAGCTGGCACTAAAGATGGCAATGTCATCCAGGTATGCCACGGCATATTCCTCAGCACCATTTAACACCTGGTTCACCAACCTTTGAAAAGTGGCCGGGGTGTTCTTCATTCCGAAAGGCATTATTTTAAATTCAAATAAGCCTGTTGGAGTGATGAAGGCCGACATCTCCCTAGCTCTGTCAGTTAACGCTACCTGCCAATACCCTTTGGTCAGGTCAATAGTTGTAAGGTAGGTCGCCCCTCCCAACTTGTCCAGTTCGTCCGTCCAGGGCATCAGGTGGGAGTCTGACTTCATGACTGCATTCAGTCCATGGCAGTTCACAAAGAAATGAGTAGAGCCATCTGGCTTGGACACAAGGACTATGGGTGAGGCCCAGGGGCTGTGGGATCTCTGGATTACCCCTAAATCCAGCATTTCCTCCACCTCCCTCTTAATGTCCTTTTGGACAGCACCTGACACTGGATATGCTGTCCATCGTATGTTAATCTGTGTCTCTGTCTCCACATCATGCGTCGCTAAGGGGGTTAGTCCAGGCTTGGTGCTAAACAGTAGGGCAAAGTCTGCTAAAACCTCCCTTACTTCCTGGATCTTGTCCAGGGCCATCTGGGGTGACAGTTTAACTGCCTCCACAGAGGACTCTCACTTGTTTTCTTCCAGCAAGTCCAGAAGGAGGTCTCCTTCGTCCGTCCCCTCCCCAGGACTACATACTGCAAACACCATGTCAGCCCTATTAGCATACGGCTTCAACATGTTGACATGGTACATTCTTTCTGTATGTCTTCCATCAGGTAACTCTATGATATAATTCACATCATTTACCTTTCTAACTAGTTTGTACAGTGGCATGAAAAAGTATTTGCCCCCTTCCTGATTTATTGCATATTTGTCACACTGGATGTTTTCAGGTCTTTAGACAAAATGTAATATTAGATAAAGGGAACCTGAGTGAACAAATAACACTTGTTTTTTTTTTACTTATTTCATTTATTTAATGAAAAAAGTTAACCAAAACCAACTGGCACTGTGTGAAAAAGTAATTGCCCCCCTAATTAAATCAACCCAATTAAAGGGATAATTAGAGTCAGCTGATTGAACACAGCCAGGCTTGATTACAGCCAGCCCTGCTCAATATAAACCTCACTTATTTTGACCCTTACCATCAGAGTCACGTTGCCAGCACAAAGATTCAACAAGCACATTATGCCACGATCAAAGGAAGTTCCTGAAAAGATCAGAAAAAAAGTTGTTGCTATCTATCAGTCTGGAAAGGGTTACAAAGCTATTTCTAAGGCTCTGGGACTCCATCGAACCACAGTGAGAGACATAATCCCCAAATAGAGAACATTTGGAACAGTAGTGAATCTTCCCAGGAGTGGACGGCCTGCCAAAATTACTCCAAGGGCGCAGCATAAAATCATCCAGGAAGTCTCAAAGGATCCTAAAACAACATCCAAAGAACTGCAGGCTTCTCTTGCCTCAGCTAAGGTCAGTGTTCATGACTCCACAATCAGAAAGAGACTTGGCAAAATGGGCTTCATGGGAAAGTAGCAAGGTGGAAACCACTGCTAACCAAGAAGAACATAAATGCTCATCTCTTATTTGCCAAGAAGCACCTGGATGATCCACAAGCCTTTTGGGAAAATGTTCTATGGACAGATGAGTCCAAAGTGGAACTTTTTGGATGACATGGATCCCATAATGTCTGGCGTAAAGCATACACAGCATTCCACAGTAAGAACATCATACCAACAGTCAAACATGGTGGTGGTAGTGTGATGTGTGGGGATGCTTTGCTGTCTCAGGACCTGGACGACTTGCTATAATTGTAGGAACCATGAATTCTGCTCTGTACCAGAAAATTCTTAAGGAGAATGTCCGGTCATCCGTCCATCAGCTGAAGCTGAAGCGTAGTTGGGTCATGCAGCAAGACAATGATCCAAAACACAAAAGCAAGTCCACATCAGAATGGCTGAAAAGAAGTAAAATTAAAGTTTTGGAGTGGCCTAGTCAAAGTCCAGACCTAAACCCAATAGAGATGCTGTGGCAGGACCTGAAACAAGCAGTTCATGCTCAAAAACCTACCAATGTTACTGAATTAAAGCAGTTCTGCGAGAAGGAGTGGGCTACAATTCCTCCATAGCGATGTGAAAGACTGATATTGAATTATAGGAAGCGTTTGGTTGCAGTCATTGCAGCTAAAGAGTGGTGTAACCAGTTATTAAGTGTAAGGGGCAATTACTTTTCACACAGTGCCAGTTGGTGTTGGTTAACTTTTTTCATTAAATAAATGAAATAAGTAAAAAAAACAAGTGTTATTTGTTCACTCAGGTTCCCTTTATCTAATATAACATTTTGTGTAAAGACCTGAAAACATCCAGTGTGCCAAATATGCAATAACAGAGAAAATCAGGAAGGGGGCAAATACTTTTTCACGCCACTGTACGTTCCTGCCCACTCAGCCTGCAGCTTGTCTTTCCGGACCGGGATAAGGACCATGACTTCCTGACCCACCATGTCTGAGTGAGCTCTGGCTCTGCAGTCATACCACACTTTTTGGTTTTGTTGGGCAGCTGCCAGGTTGCTCTGGGCTGTCCCCAAAAACTCCTTCAGCCTTTCCCTAAACCTAAGGACGGAACCTACTATGGGAGTTCCCTGGGTGGCGTGCTTGCCTTCCCAGTTCTCCCGGATCAAGTCTAGGGGCCCACGCACCCGGCGTCCATATAAGAGCTCAAAGGGGGGGAAACCCTGTTGACTCTTGGGGCACCTCCCTCTATGCAAACAACAGGTGGGGAAGGTATTTCTCCCAGTCCCTCCCATGCTGTTCAGCAAATGCTTGCAGCATTGACTTCAGGGCACCGTTAAATCTTTCCACAAGCCCATTGACTTGCTGGTGATAAGGTGTCGTGTGCCTCTGCACCATCCCACACTTCTCCCACAAACATTTCATCAGGTCCAACATGAATGAACCCCCTCAATCAGTGATAACCTCCTGCAGAAACCCAACATGGGAGAAAATCCCAAGTAAGGCATCTGCCACTTTGTCTGTCCTCAGTGAGGATAGGGTGACTGCCTCTGGATACCGGTTGGCATAATCCACCACAGTCAGGATGAACCTCTTCCCAGAGGAGCTGGGGGTATTAAAAGACCCCACAATATCCATTCCCACCTTCTGGAATGGCTCCTCCACTATGGGCAATGGAATTAGGGTGGCTTCGGTTTTCTTACCTGCCTTCCCTATTTCTTGGCACCGGTGACAAGACCTGCAATACTCCTTCACCTGCTGGGTGAAGTTGGGCCAATAGAAATTCTGGGCCAACCGCTGCATAGTGCACGGAATTCTCAGAGAACCAGAGAAGGGAATATCGTGTGCAGTCCTGGGCAACTGCTCACGATACTCCTGGGGAACGACAAGCTGCCTACCTATCATCCCTCCCTCTGTCTTTACAGCCTGAGTATATATCAGTCCATTTTCCCAATAAACCTTATGTTTACCGTCACCTCCCTGTGTTCCATCAGACTCTGCCCAAGCCCTCAGCTTCTCTAGACTAGGGTCACTTTTCTGAGCAGCTGCAGCTCCTTACACATTTCCAAGTCATGGGACAGGTCCCCTTCAGTCTCTAAATTAAGGTCCCCAGCACTAGCATCAGGGCACTCAGGATCACTGTCATCCCTAACTCTCAGACAATGGGTCACACCTCCTACTTCGGAGTAACCCTCCATAGCTGTGTGGTTAACTGCAACTGGGGAAATTTCTACCTCCTTTTCATTAGTCTCCATATCAGGAGACACAGGCTGGGGAACCAGCCTCCCAGTGGTTTCCACAATGGCTTCTATGGGGTCCAGGGAACTACAATTTCCCCTTGCTGCTTGGCTATGGGTAACTGCATACACCATGCCCTGTTTGAGATTGTTGCCAAGGATGACATCAACTGCTAAAATCTTGGCTACAGCCACCTGTTGCACAGTTCCACCCTGTTTCACCCCAGTCTAGAACACTAGTGATTGGCAATGTTTTCTCCTACCCAGTGAAGTCTTGTACAGTTACAGATTCATTGGGTATAAGCTGACCAGGCTCTACCAGATCCCCTTTTACCAATGTCAGGGATGCCCCTGTGTCCCTTAACCCCTGTGTCTGTACACCTTTCACCGTAAATGGATGCATGTGTTACCTCATGTTCAGAAGCATGCTTCCAGGGACACACAAACAACTCACTTCTTTTCTAACCCCATTTTGCGTATCGCTCATCCTTTTGGGGCACTGTCTGGCAATATGCCCAGTTTCTTTACAAACCTAACATTGGTTTCTTTTCTCAGAAAAATCTTTTCTTTGAAACCTGGGGATAACTGGTTTCAGTGGAGGCAGTGAGGGTTTTTAGCTGCCCTGAAGGTGCGCTTTTCCCTTTCTGCACTGCCATGCCCGCTCCATTCACTCTCAGAGCAGGCCTGTTCTTGGCATAGTGGTCCGAGAGTTCAGCAGCCTCTTGCACTGTTTTGGGATCTCGGTCCTCCAGCCAGGTTTTCAGCTCTGCTGGGCAGGCCCCAAAAAACTGTTCTAACAATATAGCATTTTCAATTTTATCTACAGAGTTTGCTTCAATTCCTTCCCATCAATGTTTTAAAAATTGACGTTGTTTCATGGCTAGCTCCTCATAGCTCATATCAGGGCTTCTCCGGAGCTTACGGAATTTAGCTCTGTATGCTTCTGCAGTTAAATCAAACTTTTTTAAAAGTGCAGCTTTAAGTTTACTGTAGTCATTACTGTCCTCATTGTCCATTTGACCCAATGCATCCCAAGCTTTCCCAGTAAGTAGCGGGGATAGTTGGAAGCTCCAGGACCCTCTAGGAATTTTTGTCTGAATACAAACATTTTCAAAGGAATTTAAAACTGCATCCATATCCTCCCCCTCTTTAAATTCAGCTATCAATTTGAAATTTAATTTGTAACCCAGTCCTGTAGTTCCAGTTAAACCCAAGCCACTTACCTGCTCTGGTGCTGGTGGTTGGAGTTGTAGCTTCACCAGTTCATGTCACTCTGGCACTCACACTCTTCACAGTCAGCCTCCTGCTGTTTCTGATCAGCCTCTCACTGTTCTCGCTCCCTCTTCTCCTCTGCAGCTCATTTCTCTCACTCTGCTTCTCACCGTTCTCGCTCTGCCTCTCGCCATTCTCCTTCAGCCTCCCTCTGGAACTCCACCTCCATTCTGCGCAACTCAATCTGCAGCCTGATTGCATCTGGCTCCAGAATGCTGGTGACCTTCCCCTGCTGCTATGGCCCTTGGCTTGCACTGGCCCTGCTGTCCTCCTCACTGGATCAGGACACTGCACTGGCCGCTGGCCCCTTCACGCCCAAGGTTTGGTCCTTTACAGTCACAGTCAGTGACTCGATGCTCTGGGCATCTGCTGCCATCAGGGCATCCATGAGATTCTGCTTGGTGGCTCTCCCCTCATGCAGGACTCCTCTCTCCTTGCACAACTGCTTCAGGTAGTCTGCATTGTGCTCACTGTAGTTGGAAGCCATCTTCTTCCCTAACTACGGTTACTCTAACTTGCACTTTGAAAAAAAATAAAACAGGTAGGAACTTGACTGTAAGCAAAATGGTATAGTTCTGTTTCTTTTTTAAAAAATAAATCACTGTCTTATTTTGCAAGTGAACTGTACAGTATTAAGCTGACACACTGAACAATTAAAGATTGTGTTACCAAATTTTTTGCACCGCTGTCAACCAAATATGTCACAAATGCACTCAGCAGGTCAGGCCCTCTGCTGCCACAGTGCCAACCTCAGAGCGCAATAGTGTGAACAGGTAGAAGACAGGGTAACTCTCCTGTCTGCTTTTGGGTCCAAAGCACCTTTAGTCTCAAGTTCTGGGGATCTTCAAACTGTGAACCTTATGCTAGCGTACCCAAATGTACAGGCTCAGATACGTACCCTCTTCAGGGATTGCGGTACAATCTTTTGCCAGGGGCACCAAGCCAGGCTTCCAAAATGAACCCTTAAAACTCTGTAAGAGACTTTAGTTATATTCTTAACTTTTCCCAGTTTAGTAACACCATCAAGCCCTTCAGAACAGCTGTCAAACTGAACCACGTATACATAACATGCAAAAAGAACTTGGAAGACACACCCAGGCAGTATCTTGAAAAAAAGATTTTACTAAAAGATGATAAATATGAAAAATGTAAACACAGAACAGTATATCAAAGTGCTCACAATCACATAAAACAGCAAGGGCAAAGTGCAAAACAAAAACTTCTACCACAATACAGTTAGACCTTTGCTGTCTAAGGTATTACCTCTGGAGTGCTTATAGTTAGATCAGAGAGCTGTATCTCTCTAGTGTCCCAAAATAATATGACCTATTCCCCAGTTATAAGGTTACATTTCAACTCCATCTCCCCACCTCCTTGGTGAGTCATCTAGCTCCTCCTTTTTAAAATTAAAAAAATACAAACATGATGTCCTGTCAGGAAGTATATTAAATAAGGTGACATCAGCAAAAACTAATTTCCCAAATTATAAGTCTTTGGTCCACCACCTCCTTTCAGGTTAACAACCTTGCAATCCATCACCTAGGTGTGAGATAGCCATGTTCTGTCCTGTAATAAAATGTATATTTAGTTTTCCAACTTCAAAGCAGCAACAGGTCATAAAAAGGCCATAAAATGCAATTTCTCAAGAAAGTTAATTACATTACAGAGATCTCCTGGTCAGTTTAATATATCCTGTAGCTTCACTGAAACCTGGGGGGGGGCACCCATGGAGCACAGGCTGTCTTATGTGAGACAATCACATACTATATTTTTATATTACAAATAGTATACAATAATCATAACCAATTGGCCAAGTGTCACACCAGCCAGGTATCACCTGACGAGGATGCATTGGATGGGGTGGCCACAGATCACTCTCAGGGCTGCAGGCAGCACTGCAGCATGATGAGACACCTTGCAACCACAAGTAGACTCGGTACAAGGATGTCGGCATGCCTCCAGGCAAAACTGAATGAGCTGCACGGCCTGTAGCATGGCCCATCCACAACCAAGGAACATAGTATAAGCATGCACATGGTGTGTCTACAGGTATGGGACCCCCCCACCTCACATATGGGGCAGTGCCCCCCCACACAATGCAACAAGCAACACCCCCAACCATGATCCAAGCACCCTCCACATGACACCCCCCCAGGCATGCATACAGTCACAAAATATGACAACATAGGCCTGTCCCTTGTACAAAGGATGGTCATCACAATGCTGACTCACAGTTGATCCCAGTTGACAAACTATTACTGGAATGTTCTCTTGACTAATGCATCCCATGCAGCTCTGCCACCCACTCTCCACAGCTCACGGCATGGCTCACCAATGACCACATCATCTGGTGGGTCACTCGGTGTATGCTCCGGCTTGGGCACATTACCACACTTTGACATGTTATGAAGCATGGCACACACGGTGAAAACCCTACATGCCCTGCCAGGGGACAGCATCATCGTTCCTTGGGTATGGTATAGGCAACAAAACCTCATCTTCAGTAGCCTGATGGTCCTTGCCATGATGCCCCTTGACTTTTGGTGTGCATGGTTGTATGCCTCTTCTGCAGCTGTGCTGGGTGCTACTATTGGTGTCATCAGATACAGCGAAGTGGGTATCTGCTGTCACCTGTAAAGGGGTGAGAGAATGTGTACAGTGACATGCATGCAGATAACTGTGTCACAGGTACATGCACTGTAGCATACACTTACTCACCCAATAGCCAGTTGTCCAGTCATCTACCATGCAGCATGACACCTAGACATGAGGCGTCCAGTATGTAGGCATCATGGCATGAACCCAGGTAGTTTGCACATACATTTGTGAATATTCCATCTGCATCACACACCACCTGGCAGTTAACACTGTAGAAGCCCTTTTGGTTTTGGTATACCTTTCATGCATGGGGGTGTGAGCATGGCAATGTGTGTGCCATCTATAGCACTGTAAATGTTCAGCATGCCATAAATGGCATAGAATGTCTGCTTCTTGACATGTACATTATCCAGTGCTGAGGGGAAGATGATGTGGTCATGTACATGTACTAGCAAGGCATTGGTCACCTGCACCACTGCCCGGGACATGGACAACTGGCATGCACCCACTCCATTGCCTGTCACATGCTAGATTGAGCCTGATGCATAGTATGCCAGGGCACATAGCACCTTGGTCTCAACCGACATTGACCTGGACCACCATGTCCATGGGGCAATGTCATCATGGATCATGTTGCACAGTTGTGTGACCATGACCCATGGGAATCGGAGCTGCTTGATGCAATGTGTGTCCCTCATGGTGGCTGCATCTAGCCACAGTCTGAACACCCATGGCCTTGGGCCTGGTCACCACTGCTGCTCCAGCTGTTCAGCTAGCAGGTGTACATTCATCATTAACCCAGGACATGTCCTTCACCTCTGTCATTGTTTCCCGGTCATCCCATGCAACCACCGTGGCATCCCCATTCATACTGCCCAGCTAACCTATGTGCACCTTTAAGTGGGTGTGTCACAGCTCATGTGCACAATGCCTTTACCTGTGCAGGTGACTCGTGCACACAGTCCAGCCCATGCCAATTTACACATCGCAGTACAGCAGTTTGTAGTGGCGATGGCGGCAGCTACTGGACTTCATCTGGGATGCTACCAACAGAGGATGTGGTGTATGTCAGAGGACACATTTATGGACAGGCATGGTAGAGGTACCCTGTCGTATTTGCAGGGCCATGAATGGATAAGTAGCTGCACTGTGGGTGTCGTTCTGGGGCATTGTGGGGTGTGGCCTCTTTCCATGGTGCTAACCAGGTTTTCCTTTCATGTTCCACACAGGATCACCTTGGACTGTCTCGCCGGTTGGAGTTCACCTGCCTAGATCAGCCTTATGGTGCCCCGTGAAGTGTGTGGACCCCCTCACCACCACAGGAGACGTTGGCAAATAAAATACCCCAGGTACCTCTCCCTGCACCTTGATGGGGATGACCTGCAGTACATTGTGGATGGGACGGTAGTGTGTCGTGTTGAAGTGCCCTCAACGGTGAGTACACTGTAGCTAGTTCTGAACCCCTGCACCCCTGGATGGGCGTGCTGTTGTTCCACACACATGTACAGTGCTGTTATAGTTGCTGTGTTTTGCATTACAGCGCTACATGGGACCCATTCAGCGCATGGTGCTGCAGACCCTAGGTATGCTGGATGACACCAAAGAGAGCAACATGGCCACCAGTGAGGACGGGGTGAATTAGGATACTTGGCTGCCGCAGGGGTGCCCTTTCCTGATGTTGCAGCATGGACATTTAAACAGACAGTAGGGGGTGTTAAGGTGAGCCAGGCATGTGCCCTTTGTTTAAGTTGTGTACGTTTCTGTGTGTGTTACTGTTGTTTTGTTTTTATTTAGGCCCATATTTATTTGTACCCTTTTTTGCTGCTGCTTTGTCATACATAATAAATCATTTGACATTTACACCTGTGTGGTTACTTGTGCCATGGTCAGTGTGTAGTACGTGTGGTGTGGTGTGGGCATGGGAGGGGCAGCCTCATCCAGGGTGGTGGGCATGGGGCAACACAGGGGGACACCATGTGTGTTGCTGTTGGCAGCTGCTGTGCGGGGGGGACATTAATGGCATGCATGCATCCGGTTCACTGTGCAACGTCCACAATATATCCATGTGGGCCATTGTGCGTTGTACCATGTATGTGCCACCATTGCTGGCATGCATGGCTGTGCCCTGGTGGCCCATACTTTATACCTGCCACACTGCACCCAGGAATGCAGGAACTGTACCACTGTCATAGTCAGCCATGTTGCTGTCCCTCCACAGGCTCTGGCTCTGCCACCTGGTTGTTGGTTGCTGTGTCTCCATGTCACATCCGGTACCAGCTGTGTATCATCATGGCCCTGTGGTGTTTCCTAGTCATTTGTGTGCATCTGCATGCACCACCATCCGTCAATGGCTGGCAATGCACACATGCTTTGCTCCTCACGCGTGGTCTGAGTATCTGCCATGCTGCGGGGTTGGTGTGCATGCGCTGCGCCCGGTGTTGCAGGGACATGGGCATCCACTCCAGATGTGGCCGCTGTGCAACCACACCATGCACACCCCGTGCCACATGGTTCCACCTGTGTGATCCAAGATCTGTGCACTGGGGCATGTCCAGGTCTGTGGGGTGGACAGGTGTATGGTCTTTCACACAGGGGCAATGGGATGCAGCCATGCACAGAGGTGTCCTGCCAGCTGACTCCGCTATGCATACATTTATGGCAGCCCTCACCCTGCTGTAACTGTATACGCCTGCCACCATGCACCTGGTTGTTGTACATAGTTTCGTGCATGCGGGCTGGATCAACCTATGCATGGCACTACGTGGCCATACCCCATGGAAATGCTATGTGTTGCGGCCACAGACCTGTATGCTGTTGGGCTCTGCAGGCTCCTGCATGCCATTCATGCATGTCTTAGCATGGGGACTTGCATGTGGTTCATGCGTAGCTGCCTACACACGCTCACTACGCACATCGGTGCACACCACGTTGGGTTTTTGCATAGGGCCCATTGTTAATTTGTTAAGAAGTAAGACCAAACATTAGGAGTATAGGAAGAATAAGGATTCTAAAATAGTAACCGATTACAAACAACTTTGAAATAAATGCAAGTTGGCCAATCATCAGGCTAAGATTAATTTTTATAGGGACAAACACTTTGGAAATCTTGTAAATTCAAAATGTGTGGTAGACTCTTAATCAAATGATGGGTAGAACAAAAAAATCTGCATTGGAGCACAGCGGTCAGTTGACAAATTCTCTGAAGGAACCCTCAAAATTGTTTAATGATTTTTTTCAGTCTAGATGATTATTGGAAAAGTTTCACTTATCCTGAGATTAATAATGAGCAATCTGGTATTAATAATTTAAAAACCTTGTTTTTATTTTAAGATTTTGACTCCTGCTTTCGTATCTAAATACATCACTAAAATGAATCCTGGAACATGCATTGGCTCTGACCTAACTGATTCTTGTTTAATAAAATTGGCTAGTGTCTCCATTTCACATGCCCTAACTTGTTTAATGAATCATTTTGTGTGTCATGGTGTAGTTCCAAAAAGTTGGAAACTTGCAATAATAAAACCACTTCACAAATCTGGTTCTGTAAATTTAGTTTCAAACTATTGCCCAATTTCACTTCTGCCTCCACTTTCTAAAATGTTTGAAAAGATTGTTTTTGATCAGGTTAATGATCATCTATTCAGGTACAACCCTCTCACTGGGGTGCAGCATGGTTTCCGATCAACGCACGATACTGAAACGGCCTTGGGGGGGTTCACAGATTATGTGCATGGAACCCTTGTGGCATCGGTCTTTGAGGACCTTACCAAAGCCTGTGGTCTTGCTGAATATGTGTTTTTGCTCTGTTTTAATCAATGTTGGATTTTTTGGAGGATGCTGTATCCTGGTTTAGGGAGTATTTACACAATATAATGTATTGTACTGTTGATTAAATGTGGAGTCCCACAGAGATCTATTTTGGGCCCGGTTTTATGTTCTTTGAATTTTATGCCAGAGGTTTATTTTTCCTCTGAACATTTACTTCATACTGATGATGTCGTTATCTTCAGTTCTGGTAATAACATATTTGGTTTGCAGAAAACTTTACAGTGTGATTTTTTTTTTTTGTTTTTTTGGAACATGTCTAACTGGTTTTTGAAGAACAAACTGCTATTGAAGTCTAAGAACACAAAATCAATATTTTTCAAGGTTATGTAAATTTGAAACATAGAACTCTGTCGACAGAAAAGGACAACAAGGGCCATCCAGTCTGCCCGAACCCCCGAAGACCTCCACCTCTATTCTGAGCCTGTCCACTGATGGTTAGGCCCATGTATGTATCCCAAGTTCTTTTAATTTGTCTACTGTATTTACCCCCACCACCCATTCTGGCAGTTTGTTCCATGGTTCCACCATCCTCTCAGTAAAGAATTTCCCCCCTAATGTCACCTCTGAATCTTCCACTCTCCAGTTTGAATGCATGCCCCCTAGTGGATTTGTTCTCATTCATTCTGAAGATGTTGTCCACCCTCACCCTGTTTATGCCCTTCAAGTACTTGAAAGTCTCAACCATACCCTCCCTTTCCCTCCTCTCCTCCAGCGTGTACAGGCACAGCTCCCCCAATCTCTCATCATAAGGCTTCCCCTGCAACCCTTTCACCATTCTGGTAGCCCTTCTCTGGACCCTTTCCAGCCTGTCCTTGTCCCCTTGCAAGTAGGGCCCACAGAACTGGGCCCCATATTCCATGTGTGGTTTGACCATGGTTTTGTATAGTGGCATGATTACATCTCTCCTTCTGCTTGTAAAGCCCCTCCCTATGCATACTAACATGCTAAGTGCTTTCCCTGCTGCCCTGTCGCACTGACTCCAGACTTTCAGGTTGTCTGAAATAGTGATCCCCAGGTCTCTTTCCTGATCTGTTACC
This sequence comes from Neoceratodus forsteri, assembly GCA_016271365.2. NCBI lineage: Eukaryota > Metazoa > Chordata > Ceratodontiformes > Ceratodontidae > Neoceratodus > Neoceratodus forsteri. The sequence continues at coordinate 492,634,481 of CM028136.1, forward strand.
CCCAGTTCCCATCCCCCAAGTCAGAATTTTGCCTTTGGGTTATTACACCCTATTTGCATTGTTTTGCATTGTTTTGCATTGAATTGCAGCTGCCACCTTTCTGACCACTCTTTCAGCCTCGCCAGATCCTCCCTCATACTTCCCCCCGTCGCATCATCCTATTACTACAGATATTCATGTCATCTGCAAATAGACACACCTTCCCCCATAGACTCTTTGTAATGTCCCCAATGTATATATTGAAAAGTATGGGTCTCAACACGGACCCCGGGGAACCCCACTCGTCATCTTTCCTTCCTTTGAGTGCTCCCCATTCACCACAACCCTCTGTGTCCTCCCCTCTGACCAATGTTCTACCCAGTTTGTGAGCTTGCTTCCCACTCCCAAGCTGCCTACCTTGCCTATCAGCCTCCTGTGGGGGACAGTGTCAAAGGCCTTCCTGAAATCCAGGTAGGTCATGTCCACCACCTCACCCTGGTCCCATATCTCCGTAACTCCGTCAAAGAATTCAATCAGGTTGGTCTGGCAGGATCTACCACCTGTGAACCCATCTTGACTGTCATCCAGGAGGCCCTCCTCCTCCTCTAGATATTTTAACAGCCTTTCCTTAATAAGTGTTTCCATTAGCTTCCCCACTGTGGAGGTAAGGCTAACTGAGTGGTAGTTTCCCAGCTCCTCCCTTCCTCCCCCATTATGTAATGGCACCACCTCAGCCCTTTTCTAGTCCCCAGGAACCCTTCCCTTGAGCAGTGAGAGCTTAAATAACCTCGTGAGCGGTGCTGCAGACTGCTGTTTTAATTCTTTGAGCACCCTCTGGTGAATCCTATCTGGGCCCATCACTTTATCCATCCACATTTTTCCTGGTTCTTCCAATATCCTATCCTCCATGAAGGGACTTGAGTCCATCTCCCTACCCATCCTTCCCCTGCTTTTCAACTCTGGCCCTTTCCCCTTCTCCACTGTGAAAACTGATGCGAAGTATTCATTCAAAACATTAGCATGTTCTATATCCTCCTCTATCAGTGCCCCCCATCCCCTTTGAGCTTCATAATCCCCCGCTTCCCCTTCCTTCGGTTATCCACATATCTGAAAAACATCTTATCCCACCTTTTATCTCCCTTGCTATATTCTCTTCTGTTTCTGCCATCGCCCTTCTGATCACTTTCCCCGCTTCCTTATATACCTCCCTGTCTGTCTCCCTCTGAGAGCCTTTATATACCCTTAATGCCCTTCTTTTCTCCTTAACTGCTTTCTTCACTTCGGTTATGAACCAAAGTGGTTTCTTTCCCCTCTTATTCTTGCTCGCTATCCAAATGCATAGTTCTGTCACCTTCTATATTCCTCTTTTAATTTCCCCCCACAGCTTCTCCACATTATCCATGTTCTCCTTCCATTCTAGCTCCTTCTGCACAATTTCCCTTATCCTCCTAAAATCTGCCTTTCTAAAGTCTAGCACCTTAGTGGTGGAACTGCTCTTAACCGGCCCCTTTCTAATTCTAAAGCTTACTGTCCTATGGTCAATGTCGCCCAAAGTTTCCTCAGCCTCCACCCCCTCAACACCATCTCCATTTGTCATAACCAGATCTAGTATGGCCCCCCCAGTAGGTTCTGTGACTAACTGATTGATGAACACTTCCTGCATGGCTTCCAACAGCTCCCTGCTCCTTTCTGTGGATGCTGCCAGGATTTCCCAATCCACATCTGATAGACTTAGATCTCCCATCACCACAAATTCCCCTTTGCTGGCCATCTCTTTTATCTCCCTAACCATCTCTCCATCTACTTCCTCCCACTAATTTGGTGGTCTGTAGACCATCCCTAACCTAACTGCCTTCCCCCTGTTTTGCTTAATGTGACCCATATGGTCTCCACTGTTCCATCTCCACCCCCACTCACCATTCCCTGAATTCCCTCCTTCACATATAGGGCAACCTCTCCCCCCCCTTTTCCTATCCTATCCAGCCTGTAGAGCTCATACCCTGGTATTTCCACCTCCCAACTGTAGTTTTCAGTCTACCAGGTCTCCGTATTCGGTCCAGGTCATCTGCCACCACCTGCAGTTCTTCCATCTTATTTCCTGGACTCCTGGCATTAGTTAGCAATCCCTTCCACTAGCCTCGCCTCTCTCCTTTTCCTCCCTCCCATCGCCTCTTTCCCCCAGCTGTGGGGAGAGCGAGATAGTTCAGTTCCTTATAATAGTCAGATTTTTTACTTGGTAGGAGAAGCGATTGAAAGGGTTGATAATTTATGCTTTTTAGGTGTCTATCTTGACAGGTGGGTTACTTTTGAGACAGACATGAATTATTTGATTAAAACGTTACATAAAAGATTTGAAATGCTCAATTGGATTAATCAGAATCTTAAACCTGAATCACATAAATTGTTAGCAATGAGTTCGTTGTTGTCCAAGTTAGATTATGGATCCCTATTTTATTTCTCAGATACAGATAAATTGTTTTGTAAACTAAAATCTGTATACAATTGTGTTTGTAGATTTGTTTCTGGATTGCCTAGAACAATTTACCACTGTGCTCCGTACAAGGAACTTACTTTGCTTCCCCTCAAGGACAGGTTTAATTATAAGGTCTCCATCTTTTGCATAAAATTTGCTTAGGGCTTGCACCATCTTCTGTAGCCAAGATTTTTCTCAGAATTCACAATTCATAATACTTTTTCTACTAAGTCACAAACAAATTTGGTTTTGCAACTCCCTATTTGTTTCTTTTTTTTTTCTTGTTTTATACAAAGATCATTGAAATTTAAAGCTATTAAGTTTTATGACAAACTCCCAGAATCTATGGTGCTGTGTAATAGGCTCAGTGTTTTAAAAACACATCTATTAAAAGTGCTCACAGATAATTGTGAATGACCCATTTCATATAATGCTTGCACCCTTTGTATGTCACTTGATTTAATGTTAAATGTATAGTCATCACTATGAGAAAGGGCAGTATTGCCCATCTACTCACTAGTTGAATTAAAAATGAAATGAAAATGAAATGAAATAGTAGGGCATCAAGGATGCTGGGGTGTATAGGGAGGGGTTTTCCATAATATGGAGGGAAGTGATACTGCCCTTGTACAGATCACTGGTGAGGATTCACCTGGAATACTGTTCCCGATTCTGGAGTCCTCACTTAAGAAGGGATATAGATAGGCTGGAGTCAGTACAGCAAAGTGTCACCAAAATGAGTCAGGGTCAGCAGGGTAGATCCTATGAAGAACAACTAGAAGCCCTAAACATATACTCACTGGAGGCTAGATGGAAGAGGGTAGAAATAATAGAGACCTACTAGTTCCTAAAGGTAGAGTGAACAGCGAAGAGTGAATATTAAAGACAAAGGCAAGGCAAAGTTTATTTTTCAGGCACCCAATCCCAGAGGCTCTGGGCACTGTACAAATACATATACGCTATTCATAAAATACAACATAAAGAAACAGGATACAAATAAAAACATAAGATGATAAGAACTGTTAATAACACTAATAGTCCTTTTAGGGCTATACCAGAAATACATATTAAAAGACAGCGTGTGGGAATGTTTGACTAAACAGGAGGGTCTTGAGGTGGGACCTGGCCTCTCTTACAGATGGAGGCAGCGAGTTCCATAGGACAGGGCTGGCGACACTAAACGCTGTGTCACCAGCGGTCTTTAGCCTTGCCCTAGGGACCACAAGGAGGCCCCTAGAGGAGGAACAGAGGGAGCAGACAGAGGCAGCAGGTGTTAGAAGTTCAGACAAGAATCCAGGGCCCAACCCATGTAGGACCTTAAAGGTGAGCAAGCCCACCTTAAAGACCTGTTTCTTAGAAATGTGGATGCAGCCATGAGAGGGCACAATTGGAGATTAGTGGGAGGTAATTTAGGTGGGATGTGAGGAAGTTCTTCTTTAGTAAAATGGTGGTGGAGCCATGCAACAGATTGCCTGCAGAAGTGGTGAGAACAGATAATCTTAATGAGTACAGACAGCTCTGACAGAGCATGAGGAACCAGGGAGGGAGGGAAGGGATGCAGGAGGGGCAGAGAGGGCAAAACCCCAGGACACTAGGTTAGGGGTATGGTAGTAATACTATGGGCAGACTCAATGGGCCATCTGTCTCTTTCCATCAACAGTCATGTTTCTACAGGCATCTTTACATGCAGTGATCTGTATTGCAACAAGCAATACAGATCAACTGTAACGTTACTTTTTTTGCATGTACAAGAGATCCGTTCCACAACAGAAAGGAGCGTTTGCTGATTCCGCGTTCCCTGCTTTTCTGGGTTCACAGAGTTTTCTTCTGTTCTACCGTGCCATACAACAAGGCGTTCAGCTCATTTCTGTGAACTGGTAGCCTGACCCCAGTCACACCTCACCCACTCTCCTTCTGCACAGATAGAACATAACTCTGGACAGCCATTCTTCTGGATTTCATTAAAAAGTTATGAAATACAATGTAGAATTCATTTAGGGAGGATTTTCCTTAATGAATTCTGTTGAAAACATTAGAAAAATCATCCCTGTGGAACTGTATTTGTTAATAAATTTGTGCAGTAACTCAGAGGTCTCAGAGTTCACTTTCTGCACATAACCTCAAATGAATTTTATAATCTTTTCAACAGAATTTGTGAAGGAAAATCCTCCCTAGATGAATTCTGCATTGAACTTCTAACTTTATCCTGAAATCCAGGAAGAATGGCAGTGCAAAGTTCCATTTTAGCTGGTGACGTACCCGACCCTGGATGGCAGGAAACACCACCAAAACATGGAAGAGACAACCAAGTGAAACAGGAAATGTGTGTATAAGCTGGCAGAGAGTGCAATGGGCCAAGTGTAACAAAAACAACACAGAAACACAGACATAGAAACATAGAAGTTGATGGCAGAAGGAGACCGCTAGGTCCATCTAGTCTGCCCATTTGTTTTAGACCTATTTTGACACTCTAGTTGCCCTTTGTAGTCAGGGCTCCTTTGTGTCTATCCCATGCAGTCTTGCATGTGGCACAAGTAAGCACCATGTAAAAATGCCTCATGTTTCTAAGATGAAGCAACTAATGGTGCTATCCCAGGTGGAGCAATGTCTAAACAAACACTAAAATTAATATACAAGACTGAAAATATCCAGCTTAATTTGTTTTGCTTACAAAAGTTGCATTAAAAGTCAAAAAAGAAGCACTTACAATCAAGTTTATTCAATTAATTTGTCTATTTCATTGAAAATGCGTATGGAACTATTTTTGTGCTTAAAAATGTTAGGCATGAGATACCATGGCCAGCATTTTCAAAATGGTGCTGCAAATTTGTGGCACACTCCCAATGCATTTCGTACAGTTCCATCAGAAAGTTAGATCACCTAGGAGGTGCTTCAACTTTCAGATGTACAAAAAAATAAAGAGTGACACACACAAAAAGTGCTGCTCAAAATTATTTATTTAAGTGCATATAGCAACCTCTGCCAGGACACGGCTAGCAGAAGTCCTTCAATATTTCCCCATTTGGATTTTTCAGGGGCCCCCTAAAGATGCCAAATGGTGAAACGTTGGGGGGAGTTTTGCAGATCATATCCTGGTAGAGGTTGCTATGCATAGCACTTGTTGTGTATGCGTCCCTCTTTGTTGTTTTGTATCACTGGTTCAGTCAGTAAACAGCTGGTGTATGGTTGCACTTTTGTAAATCCAAGTGTGTCATTTTTTTTGTCTGAACTGTTAGTGTACAAATGCAGTCATCTTGATTTGTGGGAAATATTGTGCTGCTTGCTTTAAAAAGAAAATATGATTAGTAGTATGCTGATGGCTTTAGACATAGCCACACTGTCAGCATCCTTCACTTCTGAAAATCTGGCCCAATATATTTATATCTAATCAGCACACTAATGCTTTTTATGTTTGCTTGCATGCATGTGCAAAGCAAACATATTTTTACTGTAGTGTAGTTGTGTGCTGTATAAGCCAATGGATGTAGAAATGCAGGAGGTCTCCCTCTCAAAAGTCAATGCTGAGATGGTTGATGATGACAGTGTTCAACTGGCTGATGCATGAAAACTTCTTGTAGTTCAATGGATAAAGCCCTACCACACTGCTTTTCTGCCCATTAGTCAGCTAGCAGACATCATCAGGCTTTGAAGATAAACATCAAGCCGTGTGTGTGTGCATGTGTGTGTGTGTGTGTGTGCATGTGCATGTGTGTGTGTGTGTGTGTGTGTGTGTGTGTGTGTCCCTAGTTATAGGCAGGAAGCACCTGTTTGAAAGCACTAAAAACAGTTGGGGAAAAAAACCCAGCATGCAGAATGCAAATATAATAGCTTCAATATTTTAACAGCATGTCAAAAATGAACAGTAAACTCCAACAATCGTTGATTTAAATTACATATTGTTTATGTTCCCTTTAAATAGCCTCTGATACCAGATGGATAACTTTGGAAAATGTAGTTAGACACAGTTCAGTTTATAGTTCATATGTTTTTGCTTTCCTTTTTTTCATATGGACTTTATCCTCCTGCCCCTTCCCATTGGCTCCCTTCTGCTGTCGACCCCCAGTCCCTTAATCCCACTTCCAGGACTTACTCCATCTACTTCTTACTTTGCTGTGTGAGTGGGTGCCATAGAAGGTGGTGGTGCACTGTCTTCAGGGTCACAACATCATCATGCAGACAAGGGTTCTATTCTGCCCGCTAGTCCCTTTAGAGTTGACGGTGTTCAATGGTGCACATGTAGACCGTGAAGACGGTGCATGCTTTTAACACCTGCCTCTAACTTCCACTAGGTGACAGCTAAGCAGCCATATACATTGTTCTCCTGACCCAAAGAATGAGATCCATCAATGGATGCTAAATCATCTTTTCCCCACCAGCCTCCAAGTGACCTTGGTTCATTCCAGAACCCAGGTCACCAACGTAGTAAGAGATGTGGCATCTAGTACCTCAACCCTCCACACCACTGGTCTGGCTACACATTTACTGTAGCTCTGATTTTCTTACACAATATTGTTTGTGGCCCAGAGGGGGACTGAACCTGCAACCCACTGTTTTACAGTTCCATTCTTTTACCCTCTGTATCATTCAGCTAGTACTGTGTTTTTGCAGTTCTTTTCCCCTTTTTCTTTATTACTGAGGGAAGTGGCATAAAAACAAGATTACTGTCCCTTGGACTTTATTAGCTTTGGCTGCTTGTCTACACATGAAATCATAATGCCCTGTTTATGACATTCTAATTATCTATACAGCAACAGATTAGGATGTCATAAACAGAATTGTGCATGCAGAAGAAGACAAGCAGACAAACAGTGCAGAAATCCTGGGACTGATAGTACAAAATGGACACAGGGCTTGCGTCAAGCCCTGCATCCACCGTAAAGTTTGACGCAGCTGCGCCAAAGTCCCCGGACACCGTATTTTATGGCAACTTGTGCCAAAGGTTTGGCGCAAACCCCATGAAATGGGTACCCCTGCAGATGCAAAGTTAGACCGGGGGAGCTGGTCTAACTTTGGTGTGTCTGGGACTTGAGGCAGCCGGCTTTCCAAAATCACAAATTCCCCTGTTTGACGCAAGTCGACACTTGCATCAATTACCCTGCCGCAAGTCCCCTGTGCGATCGCAACCCCTTTTAAAATCAGGCCCCCTGTTTCCATGCACCTGTCCTTAGTAATTAACAAATAAGGGTGACAATTACAGCAGCCAACCTAACTATTCTGAACAGTCAAAGTCAACCTCTTGAGCAAGTGCAGGAATTCAAATACCTTAGGATTACTCTTGATAGCTCCCTTTCGTACAACCAGTGTCAGTGTCAGTGGCTCAGTAGGTAGCACACTCGCCTCTGAGGCCGGGAGATCAGAGGGCTGTGGGTTCAGTTCCCACATCTGGCACTTGGGTTAATATCCCAGTACTGACACTGTAGTGCAGCATGAGAGGGGTGCTGCACTTCTGAGGTGCCGTCTTTCGGATGAGACGTTAAACCGAGGTCCCATCTGCCTGGATTGGTGGTAGTTCAGGTGGATGTTAAAGATTCCATGGCACTTATCGAAAGGAGTAGGGGAATTTCCCCAGTGTCCTTGCCAAATTTCCCTCATTCACTAAAAATACCACCAACAGCTTAATCTGGTTCAAGGTCAGTTGGCATTCATCTGTATCCCCTTCCCCTGGGTCGTGCCTGAAAATAGGCAGGATTTGTCTAGTGCACTTACCCGGTCAACAAAAGCTAAATAATAAATAAACCATCATGTCAACCAATTCTCTAAGGTTGTAAAGTCTAGGATAGGGATCCTCTACTGACACTAGCACTGCCTGGTCCCTAAGGCTCTGCAGTTAGCTGTAGCCAGCTCAATCCTGTTTATCACAGACTATGGGTTAGTCATCTATGGATCTGCTACCAACTCTACACTAAAAAGAATAACAACTGTGCTGAACATGGCCTGTTAGCTTGTAACAGGTGCAGAGAAAAGAACAACATGTGCGAACTCTACAAACAGACCAACTGGCTCCATTTAAAAGGTAGGATCTCCTACTGGACCTGCCTATTCATGGAACAAATTTGCCTTAGCCTCACTCCCTCTGCCACCCAGTTTTTGCTAGTGTCCACACCTAACCCATGCTACACGCATAGTGCAACCAGTCATACCTTCTCCCATTCAGCAGGACATCCCAGGCGCAGTGCACCTTCTGCTTTAAAGCTCCTACCTGGCTAAATGGCCTCCCTCCTGAAGTTGCTGCAGAGCAAAAACTTGGATCCTACAAATTTACACTTCAGCATTACCTCACCTCACTTAGTAGCTGTGATTGTTCCCCCTAAAATGGCACATCATTCTTCTGACTCTTTATACTATATTTGCCCACCCTCCTCAGGTTCTCACACCCTCTTTCCCCTAGTTCGTCAATTGCGCACTCCTCCTACCAACCCTCCCGGATGCTCCCTCACCCTACTAACTCCCCTTCCCTGCCCCTTTTTCCTCGGATCCTCCTCCCCCCACACCCTTCCTTGTACCTCTTGCCACTACTTGCACTTAATGACAATTTCACTGCTGTGATTGCAATTTGTTGTTTATGGACTACATATCCTATTTCCTGTTTTCCTGCAATCCTACCTTATTTTATCCATTTCTTTGGCTCTCATAAGCCTGTTACCCCCTTGTATTTACTTTTGCTGCTTATGCTACAATGTATGACCAAGAACCTTGTAAATGTATACCACCTGCACTTATTGACACTGTCACTGCTGTGACTGGAACTTATTGTTCTTAGACCGCATATCCTGTCTCCTGTTATTCTGTAATCCTGTATTTGTACTTTCCATTTTTTGTCATGCACACCTGTTTCCCTACTGTATTTACCATTACTGTTTACACTGCAATGTTTGATGCAGAACCTTTGTAAATGAACTTCTGGTTCAAAGGTACTTGTAATCCTAGAACTCAATAAATAAAATAAACAATAAATAAATAAACAATTACAAAAAGGATAAAATATAAGCTAAATTGTGTTTAGATATTGTCTTAAAGCCCTGTTACCCTGCAAGCAGACATTCGGCATTGACAAATGCTTTTTTTAACATAAACGCTTCACAAGGGTGGCCTTTTTAGATGGTGATGGCGTGTTAATGTAAATTTTGAGACATTAAAAAGCAACTGGAAATAACTTGAAATCATTTACAGTACACTGTACAGTGATATATTAGTGGTAAGGCTTGCCAGGGGAATTCTTTTCATTATAAAATTATGACTGGAAATTGAGCATTTTGATTGTCTGACACGTTACAAAAGGTTATGTCAATGGCTGAGAAAACTCTTAAGTAGAATAAAACAACTTGAATTTCAACTATAACAACATTAAAATGTTCTAGCTTATTAATAGCACTGAGGCACTCCATGGCTTAGGTTACCTTCATAAGTCTAACCTTATGGTGATAAGCCCTCCATAAAATTATATTAACTCACAGTAATGCAACCCATGTTTGTACCTTAATGCTTACGTAAACTACCACTTACCACATGTTCCTGCTAAACTACTGTAGGACATACAATCTGCTTGGTGCCCAGACATCCCTACTGAGACACTGCACTGTAATACCATTGGTCAAAGTTGGACTGAAAATGAGACTTGAAACATTAGTATAGCTTATTTGATGCAGATGACCTTTGAGCAGTAAAGCCCTTTGCCAAAGGTGTCTAAGTCAAATTACATACAGTAAAACATACAAATATATAAACAACTCAAATTAAAACTCTTTACAGTTGCAGTGAAGCTATCCTGAAAATAGGATAGCGTTCCCTTTTTAAAAGAATAAAAATGTATATATTTAGACACAGGTGGCAAAGAATTCCAAACCTTGGCAGCTCTTACTACAAAGGAACATTGTCCAATTACTGTTTTTTTTTTTCTAACTAGAATTTGAAACATTTGGTCACACATAGCATGAGTTGTACATTTGTAAGTACAGTTAAAAGCTTCACAAATCCTTTCCAACACTGTATTATTAGAAGCAGAGTAAACAACAGAGCCATAATCAATAATTGAGATAGGACTTGAGATCAAAAGTTTCTTAACATCAACAGTCAATTTATGCCTTTTCCTATAAAGTACCCCTAGTTGTTGATTAATACTTCAAATTACATAAGGAGACAAAGGACAAAAAAATAATTTAGAAATACTCCCATATATTTGAATTCACGGTGCATGCTCAACTGAGGCCCTGGTAGGTGTGGTGATGGACAGTCCAGGATAATTGTTGAGGAGAGTGCTTTGTTTTCTTAAAGAGCTAGTTGAATCAAAAACAGCAGACAGGAAAATGTTACCAATTTTAAGAAGCAGTCAGCTGTACCTTTTTTATTTCTGAGGTATTTTTCTTTTTCTGTTTGTTCATTAGAATTTTTTTCTGTGTTACAGTATTATACTGGATGTGTGGAATAGCACCCTGGCAGCAGACATATCTAGTTCTATTCCTGCCACTACATCATCAGTACTGTGACCTCACTGACGATGACATCACAGGCGAATGATCTAGCAGCTACTGAGCGTCTCTTCCTAAGTAGCTGTGTTGTTACAGTCAGTGACGTCACAGTGCTGATGATGTTGTGGGGGGGGGGTGGATAGAACTAGATATGTCAGCTGCCAGGCAGAGTGCTGTTCCACAGACCACCCATACTAACATCAGATAAAACAACTTCTAATTGTTCAAAGGTAAAAGAAAAAGACCCTCAGATATAAAAGGTAATAGTTGACTGCTCTTATAAACTAACACTAATTTTAGGCAGTATACTAGCTCTTTAATCAAAAGACCGCTTTCAGTAAACCAGCTACAAACTTTATTAAAGTCATGTTATAGACGTTCTCCAGGCAGGCTAAAAACACTGGTACTTTGTACAAATTACAGTGTCATCTGCATTCAGTATCTTTTGGAGTACTCAGCAGCTTTTGATATATTAGTCATAAACAAACTACACAACAGGGGCCCCACAGTAGATCCCCAAGTGGCCCCAGTGTTTAGTGATTGTAACTTGGATTACACATCTCCAGTCTTGACCTTTTGTGTCCTATTGTCCAGATACACTGAGAACCATGCTGCTGCACCAACTGAAAGGCGCAACTCTTATAATGTTGCTACCAATAATTTATGATTAAGTAAGTCAAAGGCCTTTGAAAGATCTATGAAGGCTGCTTCTATATACTCCCCTCTGTCTAAGCTACATGGACCCTCTCTGCAAATTTAGTAAGTATAGTGTTGTACTGTGGAACTTCCAAAACAAAAACAAATTACTCACCACAGTAATGTTGTTTCTTCTCAAGGATCCCTCACTATGGTTACACTCTATACACTATCTCCTAGGAGAGAGATGCCCTGGAGACAGAACCCTATTCTAATTAGCAAACTTAAGAATTTAGAATAGAGGTTTTAAAAAACTTTGCAGCCACCTTCCACTCTGGCAGCTGCCAGACCAGATTTTTTCTATAGCCAAAGTGGAATGGTGGCTAGTGAATCTAGTTAAAAGACAACCAAAAATGATATAAATAATATTTTTGAGAAAAAAAATCAAATTAAAGCAGATATGTAAATGCAAAACATATGTAGACTATAAGAAGAAACACAACTTACAATTGCAGAGAAACTGCAATAGTAATGCTCAAGCAACCCAAGTAAAAGGGTAAAAATACCATTTCAATAACAGCACAGTGAAATGCATGCCATGGAAATAGTGTGGGTGAAAACAGTTACATGGACAGAACAGCATTGGTGAAATGTGTGCAATGGTGATTCATCCCCCCCCAAGTTGCCTCCCCCCCGGAGTGGTAATAGTACATCACACCCCTGAGTGATTCATCCCCAAGTTGCCTCCCCCTCGGAGTGGTAATAGTAAATCGACCCCCTTCCAAGTTGCCTTCCCTGTGAGTTGTAATATTGAATTGCTGCACTGTCATTAGTGTTCGCATTATTTATGAAGCATGGTTTTTGGTGTTGGTGTTTTGTCTGCACTGTTATTGACCCACTCTGCATTTGTTTTAGCTGTCTTGTCATGGACCCAGTAAAAGGAACTGATTATTGTGAGAACTTATTTTCAGGTTCAGGAAATGGAGGGGTAGCCTGTGATGTAGGCGGCTGAATGACGGCGACTGGTCATAAGGGCGACTGCACAATGGTGCTGACAATGTGGGTGACCTTGGAATTTACCACTTTCCCTGCGTTGCACTCCCCCTTGAGTAGGAATCTTAATTAAAGGGGGTGTAGAGGCAAAACCACCTAGAAGTAATTCAAAGCACCCCCACATTAAGTAACATACTGTTTTTCAGTCGCCCTTGTGGTTGTGTGCCCTTATGACCAGGCACTGACATTCAGTCGCCCTTGTCACATAGAACCCTTTTTGAAAGTGTGCACCATTTTCCAGGTAGCTGCTTTGTAAATATCCATTAGTGGGATGTTTTTTTGGATACCACAGAGGCAGAGGTATCACTTGTGGAGTGTGCGCTTAGGCCTCTGGGTGGTGTTTTCCAGCTTTTTCATAACAAAACTGTATAAAAGAGACTATCCAGCATGAGATTGTCCTCTTGGTTGCTGGTTTACCCTTGTCAGCCTCACCACAGGTAACAAAAAGCTGAGTGTTTTAGAACTGATCTCTTTTGTCTGGTTCATGTATATACCCAGAACTCTTTTCAAGTCACAGCTGTACAATTTTTGCTCATCTGAAGTAGTATGTTCTGAATAGAGTACAGGAAGTTTTACTGTCTGGTTCAAGTGGAGCCCAGACACCCTAGGTAGGAATTTCCTGTCATTTGTAAATACTACCATGTCCCTGTGGAAGTCTATGTATTTTTATTCTGTGCAGAGGGCTTGCAGTTGATATACCCCCTTACAGTTACCAAAATCGACAGTTTGCTGACAGGTCACTGTGTTGGGGCACCTGAGACAGGGGCACATTGTCTCCCAGTCCTGCACCCCCTTCCTGAATCAACTCCGACTCGGAGTTGAGAATCATTAGTACTGGGGTGTGGGGGGCAGAGCCCCCCACATGGGTGGTTTGGGGGCAAAGCCCCCTGATAAAAAAACAGGACCGTGAGACATTTGGGATTTATGTCTACCGCAACTTGCAGTCTACATAAATCCCATTGCTGTATTGCCAGTCGACAAAAGTGTTGTCGAACCGGCATCATAGAGCCCTTGCAGTTCACTGCCCCTTCCAGCAGAGTCATGGCAATCAGGAATATGGTTTTCCATGGGACATACTTCAGGTCAGCAGTGTCCATAGGCTTGAAAAGAGCCTCTCTGAGCCGGGCAAAGTGATTGAGATCCTATGGAGGTCATTTCCAAAACTCTGGCGCACTCAAAGACTGAAAAGAGCAGCGGTGCTACAAAACCACATATGTGAAGCAAAAAAGGAACCATGCTAAATCAAAGTAAAAAAGTTAAAAAGACATTCCTCAGACCAGAATGGCAGGTGAAATAATCATTTTATTTGTGGACTGCTGGCAACCCATTAGGTTTGACGTGCCAGGGAGTTTTGTGCCGGTCACTATGTCAGCAGTCCAAAAATAAAATGGTTATTTCAACTGCCATTCTAGTCTGAGGAATGTCTTTTTTACTTTTTTACTTTTATTTAACGTAGACCCCATTGAGAGACTGGGTCCCTTACAGGTGGGAACAGATGGCTGAGGCCTTTAAAAAAACTTTTGAAAATAAGTAGAGAAGCCAGTGATTTTCCTGTGCCTGATAATATGTAGGTTGATACTACTACTAAGTGCACCTTTAGTGTTGAAGGTCTTAGCCTTAAGGACTGCAGGTGTACCAGGTATTCCAAGACCATAGGCAACCCTGCCTCCTTTGGATTACTCTTGTGGGGGTACACCAGTAAGGGAATCTTTTCCCTTTAGAGGAGTATGTTTTGCTGGTTGCTGGTTTCCTTGAAACTCAATGCACCTTCAGGCTTCCTCTGAGAGATTTAATCCAGAATATGTTAACTCCTTATGAACCATGCCCTCAGGCATGGTGTCTTGGGTTTTGGGGATGCTAGCCTGCCCTGTTATAGGATCAGCAGATTGTGACACAGTGGTAAGCTGATTGGAGGCTTGATGGACAGGTCCAGCAGAACTGAATACCAGGTCAGTCTGGAGCTATTAGGAGCACTGTTGCAGATTTCCTCTTGAGTTTTAGGAGGACGTTTTGGATGAGTGGAAATGGTGAGAAGGAATACAGTAACCTCCCTGTCCAGTCCAAGACCAGTGCATCCTTTGGGACTGTCTCTCTGGCTGGTGGTCTGCAACAAAACTGGGAACCGATTGTTTTCCCAAGAAATGAACAGGTCTATTTTGGGAGTGCCTCACCTTCTCAACACTGTGGCCTGAATCTGTCTGTTCAGGGCTCATTTGTGATTTCCATGACTGATTCTGCCTAATAAATATGCCAGGACATTGTATTTGCCTGGCAAGTACACTGCATAAAGACATGTGTAACCACGCAGTCCCCTGGGGATACTAGAATCCTATCAGTGTTAGTGTTAGGCAGGTAGCTGGTAAGAAGCTCATTAGGGCCTTCTTACACAATTACATCATTGTTTACTCAGATAGCCTGATGGAAGAATGATTATGTCATTTGGAACTCTCACAACAGCATAACCCTTTTCTGACACAGCTGCTCTGGGCAGCCTTAGAATGTTCAGTTAGTCTGAGTTTGGAGTTCAGTGTGGAGGTGACAGTGGCAGGATCTCTGCCAGTGGGCTGTGAGTTAAGGGCCCAGGATTTCTCACTCTAGTTTGGATTACAATTGCCAGCTTCCAGTGAAGTGGTGGGGACCTTTCTTCAGCAGGATTTCATGATTTTCTCTCCAGGAGGAGTGAAAGGGACTTCTAGTTCAGTGGATCCAGGGGGCAATCCCCTGAAGGTCCTTGTGTGTTCACAACTGCCTTTGAAAAGGACCTTGCAACAGACTATTCTAACAAGCTACCAAGGGAAAAGATGCTTTTCTGATTGTTCCCATGCCTAGAGGAGGGGGTAACAAAGTCATGAGTACAGAATGAAAATGTGTTTGGGTTGTTTTCCATGCCTAAAGGAAGGAACAACTAATCTTGGATAAGGGTACTTTATGGGTTGTTTTCCATGCCTAGAGGAAGGAGGGACTATTTCCGTGAGTACTGTTTTGGGAAACAAGTTCTCCATTTAGGGGTTTTATTTCTGGGGGGTGTGTGCCCATAGATAAGGCTAGATCACACCCGTCAGGGCCCCTTGTTCACCGTATGAGTGAAGTACAGAAAAAGTGGAGTCTTTAGCATTTCAGTGGAGAAAAGAGGTTTCAGTGGTGTAACCCTGAAAGTAATGGCAGAGACTGTCGGTTGGGGCAAAGGGTGGGAGGAATGCCATCTGGAAACTTACAAGGCAGGGCTAACTGATTCATGTAAGGGCACCAGTTTTACCTAAGCAAAGGCAATTGCTGTGGGTTCAGGTGTATGGCCTGGTTCCACAAGTATACACCTATTTGGGAAGAAAAAGTTCTGAGTGTGTGGCTGAGTTTCACCTAAATACACTCTGGGAGAATGAGAATGTGTTCTGGTGTGTGGCGCAGTTCCACAATTATACACCATGGGAAGAGAAAGGAATTGCTCTTTCTCTGGAAAAATGTACTGCCTAGCAAGAAGATTTCTGCAAGTGTACCTGTGTGCCATGACTGACCCTTGGGGGTCCATTGAAGCTTTAGTACCATCTGTTAAATAAAGCCATACTGCAAAATCCCAGTCACTGTTCTGGATATTCAAATCCTTGTTTCTGGTGTGGAGTTACTGGGGCTCTCTCAGCAGTTAGGTTTAGCATATGCCTAGCATCACTTACCCTGGACTTGGTTGTAGTTACAAAGGTTCATGTTTTTGTTCTTGTACCCCCACCCCCTTCCTCTTGATAAGCCTGATATACATCCTAACGCCAACAGTGGCACCACTATTGGTTTCTGCTAAAAGTTAATGGTATGCCATATGTGGGTACCAGTCTTGTTTTTTATGGGCGTGTCCAACTTACTAAAAGTGGCATGGGGGTTACATTTGCCTCTAAGGTGTATTCCTGGTCCCAGATCCTCATTGTTTCTATACATAGTTTTAAGTATCTTGTCCCTCCCTGTTTGTTTATGTAATACATTGTTGTGGTATTGTCTGTTCTGATTTGAACAGACTGACCATGTAGCTGGGAGGAAGAGGATTGCATTGCTAGCTGCAGGAGGTTGATGTGTTCCAGTGACTCCTGCAGACTCAATGCGCCACTCACTGTGAGGTCGGATAGGTGGGCACCCCACCTCAGGAGTGAAGCATATGTAGTAAGAATGTTTGTTGGTGATTACTGAAGGAAGGGAATGCCCCCTCTGAGGTTGTTTCCTTCCTTCCACCACTCTAGTGACATTACCAGTGCTTTTGTCACTGGCACTAGCTTTGAGAGTGGATCCCATCTTTGAGACCAGTTGTCTCTTAAGTGACACTGAATATCTATGATTTGGAACCTGGCATATAGAACCACAGCTGTGAATGTAGCTATGTGTCCTAGTAATTGCAGGAAGTCCCTTGCAGGTCTTGGCTGACCTGTTGTGAAGGACTCTACTATTGCTATTAGAGCAGCAAGTCTGGCCTGTTGCGGAAAGCTTTCCCTGTAGGGTGTCTAGCTCTGCTCCTATGAAGTCCAGTACTTGAACAAGTTCTAACTAGGACTTCTGCAGGTTTATCAAGAATCCAAGATACTCTAAGGTGTTTTTTACAGCCTGACGTGAGGGCCTTGTATCCAGTTTTGTTTTTCCAGAGACTAGCCAGTTGTCCAGGTAGGGAAAAACTACCACACCTAACCTTCTCAGGTGTGCTGCCACCACAGTCAAGCACTTTGTAACCACTCTTGGTGCTGATGTGATGCCAAAGGGAAGAGCTGTGAACTGGCAATAGCAGTTCCCTAGCTTGAACCTGAGATATTTTCTCTGTAATGGCCTGACTGGGATATGAAAATAGGCATCTTTCAGATCCAGATCATATAAACATCTACAGGGACAGTATAAACATCTACAGGGACACCTTGTAAACAGGATACTCCTTGCCCTAATGGTGTATGTAAATTGTTTTACTCCTGTATAAATAAATCATTTTACTACTTTACTACTAGTGATCCAAGCCATTGTCCTGAGTGTAGGGATGGTATCACTGTTCTCATTGTGACCATCTTGAATTTCTCTTTCTTTATATGCTTGTTTAGATACCCGAGATCTAAAATGGGTTGCCACTCCCCATTTTTCTTGTGGGTCAGGAATTATCTTGAGAATAGACTCCTGTCCCACTGAGAGACAGGGATGTTTTCTACAACTTTTGCTGCCGGAGTTTGTTTTATTGTGTTACTTGCAGTTCCAACAGCATTCTTTCTGTTGGAGAGAGTGCAGGAAATGTTTTGTGTTTCTGTAGTTTTGGGAAATTTTGAACTGCAAAGACAATCCTAGACCTACTACCTCCAAGACTTACTTCTCTGAGGTATTGTTTACCCATTGCTGAAGGCAGTGAGACAATCCCCCCTCCCCCCACTGGCAATGGATGGGTTACCTCAGTGGAACTGTCAGGGATTTTGCTTTAGTGGGGACTCGGGAGCTGGTGCTGCAGCAGCAGTATACTTTGTGCCCCTTCTGCTCCTGCCTCTGTAGTATCCCTTCTTTAGCTAATACTCATAAGGGGCATGTGGGGTGTAGATTCTTGGGAAGTAACCCCCTGTCTCTGCCTCCTCTTCCATAGGCCTGTAGGTAGGCAGAAGCATTGTCCTTCTCATTGTTACTCTTTTAAATGGTCTTGTATTCATCCACTTTTTTCATATGTGCCTTTGTTTTGTCACTGAAAAGTGAACTTTCCCCATAGGAGAAATCTATGGCTTTGGTTTGGGTATCCTGGTAACCCTTAATAAGGAAAATCTTCTTAAGAACACTGCATGAGCTAGAACTCTAGCTGCAGTGTCATTAGTATCCACACCAGTGTGGAAATGGTTCATAGTGGTGTCCAGGGCTGATCTTGCAGTGGCAACCAAGCCCTTTGTCAGCTTATTGCCTGCTCTATTGGCAAGTGCCAGAATTGTGATCTGCAATGCTTTCTAGAACTGTACTATATTTGCTGAATAAGCTGCCTGCCTGATGGGCAGGAAGCTGTAATACAAACTTTCTTGGCCATAACATCCAATATTTGGGGTCCTTTTCTGGAGCCTGTGCAGAGAGTGTGACTTGCTCTCTTGTAAGCAACAGTCTGGACTATACCTTGGTGATCAGGATGGGCATGCAGGTATTCCACTTCTTGTCTATCCACCTGAAATTTTCTTTCAATCTTTTTATCAATGGCTGCAGCTGAAGTAGCTGCAGACATGGCTTTTTATATGGGCTTGTTAAGAGACTTATACATGGGGAATAGTAACCTCCATAAAGGTGCCATACCCATCATGTTCATAAATTCAGCATCTCCTTCATCCTTCTCAGTTTCATGAGGGTGTATGTTGACAGTATCAAGCATATGTCTGACAAATGTGGAGAATGAAGTACAACCCTCATTATGCCCTGGGGGAGAGCCAAAATCTTGTTCAGGTGCACACTCTGAGTCCATGTGGTCAGCTTCCTCATCTTCCTCCTCCACAGGCAGGCAGGCTTGAGCCCGAGCCTGTGTGTGTGTGTGTGTGTGGGGGCATTTATATTATTAAAACTTCTCATAGACTGGATAACCTAGAAAAACTGGTGCATCTTTAATATGTCCTCGAACTAGGACATTTTTTTCTTTGTCATCTGCTTGCTCCTTTCTCCATTTAGAAGTGGCAATAACATTTTTTTCTTTTAATTTATTTTTAGCAGGCACTGTTTCCAGTGTCTTCTCAGTTTGCCATCAACAGATTTAGGGTTCCCCTCTCGGACACCCTTGTATCTGATCCATCATTACCATGCCTTTCAGATTGCTGAGCAGCTTTATCTTGTTTCTTGTCACCTTTTACATTTTTTACTGCTGCTATTTAACATGAGGAGACGGAACCTTCTGATACATGTTTAGTTTACACAATCATTGGGCACTCCCTCAGAGCTTTTTTTCTATTGTTTTTATGTTTGCTTGCACACATGTGCAAGAAACATAGTGCCATCATCCGAGTTTTCAGAGGTGTGACAGCCCTCTTCCAATTCAGTCAGTGTGTTTGCAGGCGCGGCCGCAGTTCTCCAGTGGCTGCTGGAGCTGTCTATGACAGCTCCAAAATGCAGTGGAGTACAGTTGAAAGGGGGAGCTACACTTCAGTGAGCAGTGATAAGACATCGCCTGCTCATGCGCGCTCCCCCTACACACACACACATGCATGCATACTGCGTGCTCGCCCCCTCCACGCACACACTGTGTAGTCCCCCGTCAGCTGTGCTGCACCCCCAAGAAGATTTACATATGCCACGCTGGGTGCCTAACCCAGTGTGGCCGCACATGTATAGCCGACGGGTGTGCCCAATCCCCGTCGGCTCCACTGTCCCCTACAGGATGCCACGCTGGAGCCCACCCCAGCGTGGCAACAGATGCTATTGACAACGGGGGCATCCAATCCCCCGTCGGCCCATGCCCCCCCACCAGCCATCCTTGTGCCACGCTGGGAGACCACCCCAGCATGGCAAACGTCCCGCATCGTCATTTAATAAAAAAAAAAATACCTAAAACTTAAAAACGGTCCCTCGCTGTCTCTGCGCCCACCCACTGTGCACCCCACCTCCCCACACCCCCCACCCCATACTTACCTTCTGGACTCTGGTGCGACGATCTTCGTGGACCGGGAACACGTCTGCACTCTTCAAAGCCGACCGCGAACTGAGGAAATGCCGGTAAGCTGTATAATGGGATAGATAGGGTTTTTTCAACTTTGCTGCATATCTCAGCCATTTTTTGGAATTTTTGCACCAAATTTTCAACATGGGGTTTTTGGGACCCCTTCTCATGAATGCTCTCACTGTCATGGCGTTAATCTGGCCCAAAGGATGATTTCGCAGTCACTGCACGAAATCACCTTTCAGGACTGAGTAACGAAACGACACTGCCACTCTTCATAAGGTGGGCTCTCAAAAAGCCTATGTTGAAAATTGGTGGAAAAATTCCTAAAAATGACTGTTTTACGAGCGTGCATTGCGCAGTTCCTATGCACGCTCGTAAGTTCCCGAATTTTCAATATTTTCACTCCAGATTTTCAACATTGCCATTTTACCACACCTCCTTATGAGCAGTACAGCTGTCATTTTTCACCTCTTGCCCAAAACGTGTTTCCACCCATGTAGCACACAATGGCACAGTCGGTGTGCAAAATCAATGTATGGGACACATTAAAAAAATCACAGTGACACTGTTCATGAGCAGAGGTCTTAAAATGGCTATGTTGAAAATTTGGTGAAAAAATTCCTTAAAATGACTGCTTTACAAGCATGCGTTGCGCAGTTCCTACGCACGCTCAAAAGTTTGTGAATTTTCTATATTTTCACTCCAGATTTTCCACATTGCCATTTTATTACACTTCCTTATGAACAGTACAGCTGCCATTTTTCACATGTCACCCCAAATGTGTTTCCGTACATGTAGCGCACAATGGTGCAGTCGGTGTGTGAAAGCAATGTTTGGGACAGATTAAGGAAATCACAGTTACACTGTTCATAAGCAGAGGTCTTAAAATGGCTATATTGAAAATTTGGTGACAAAAGTCCATACAATGACTGTGTTACGAGTGAGCATTGTGCAGTTTCCACGCACCCTTGTAAGTTCATGACTTTGTAATATTTTCAGTCCACATTTTCACCAGTGGCATTTTTCCACACTTCCTTATGAACAGTACAGCTGTCATTTTTCACAACATGGCCAAAATGTGTTTTCACACTTTCAGCGCAGAGATGCGTGGTCGCTGTGGGAAATCATTGTTCGGAACAGATAAAGAAAATCACAGTGACACTGTTCATGATCGGAGGTCCCAAAATGCCTGTGTTGACAATCTGCTGTAAAAAATCCCCAACCTAATTACATTACGGGTGTGCGTTGCACAGTTTCTATGCATGCTCGTGACTTCACCAGTTTTTATATTTTACTGCAGATTTGCAACATTGGCATTTTTACACCTCCCATGAACAGTACAGCTGTTATTTTTCACATCCTGTTTGAATGTATTTTGCACCTGTGGTGCTAAATGCTGTAGTCGCTGTGCATAAGCAGCTGCCAACAAACTGATATTGCCACTGTTCATGAGGTGGGGTCGCAAAACCATGCTGAAAATTTGGAGTGAAAATACCAACGAATGCCTGAGGTGTTAGGGTTTCCAACCAAAACGTCCCACCCTGTAGAGAATGACAGACATCAGGGGTGTGACTTGGGATTCTTGCCTGTAATGCTCATACCATTCCACATTCTGCAGCCAGTGAGAGGCATCAAGGTATGCCTTGGACTCTTCGGCCCCAAAGTTCACCCCCATTCTCCTATACCGCTCCCATCTCACTGTATTTCCTGATGGAATGGGGTGCGCATAAGGGCCAAAGACCACAAGGCACACTGTGACACTTGTCAGTGTCTGCAGGGTAGGGTGTGGTGAAATGGCATGGCCGTTATGCCTGATGACCCAAAGGCACACCCCAATGCCTGTCACTCTCTGCAGGGTGGTGGTGGGGTTGGCTTCAGTTCAGTACTTCACTGCCATTCTATTATGCAGCTCTGTAACTTCTACACTACCAATGCCAATGCCAGCAAGCAAACATTCAGCATTGACAAATGCTTGTGTTTGTGTGACAAGGAAGCAGACTGAGTAACCATAATGACTTCTAATTTGTTTGTCCTTTTATTTAAGGTTTTGGGCCAAAAAAGAATGCATGATTCACAATAAATAAAGTTATGGTCTGATCCCAGGCAATTACACTGAACTTGTGGCTATCTCCCTTTGCCAGGAGCTGAACAACTACTTTTATAGTTGTTTTAACCTGTGGATCTCCTCATTCTCTTTAATATGCTAGTTTGAAAAGATCCTGGTAAAAAAACAGATAACAATTCCCCCAAAAAGTAAAGAATAGGAAAGAGGTAAGAGCCCTGTAATAAAAATATCTCTTACCCCCCCCCCCCAAACAAAATGTGCCAAAGGTCAGACTGTGGCTTCCTGTACTCCTGTACAGGAAGCAATTAGTTAGAGTAAAAGGGCACAGGTAGAGATGGTGAAAGTGCTTCCATTTCTGTACAGTGCAGCTTAAAAACACAGGCTCACTTACTAAAAGAAGTCAAATAAGTGATAACATTTGCAAAAAAAAAAGCTAAGAAAGAAAATGGTAGCCAAAATGTGGTCTCTGGTTCCAGGGAATTGAAATAGGAGCCAGAAGGACCAGTGTTTAAAATCAAAGTACCCTAACTATGCAGAGTAATAGTAAAAAATATATACACACACCTTACACACTAAAAATATATTTATTTTAAAATAAATAAGCAACTGGAGAATCATAAAAATATACATCTATATATATAAATATATTTTAAAGTAAATAAGCAAGTGGAGACCCAGTTGTACTGGAGCTTAACTCAGGGCAATTGTTCTCTCCGGGCGGAGAAACACAACATGGCACGGCAGTGGGGCCAGGGTTTTCATGGTTACCAAAGTAGCTACGGACTACCAAGTCCCCACCGCTGAGGACACCGACATGAAGGGCCATGGCCCAGGCATGGTGCTGTGCTGAGACACGGCTTCAGCCAAGTGCCTAATGGCAACTTCCCCTCCCCACACAGCTTCCTACCCTACCCCAGGAGAGGTGAGCTACCGATAGGCGGCTCAATCCAGCTGCGGCACTCCCCCCCCCGGCCAACCCTCGACAACCCAGGGTCATTCCCAAACCTGGGTCACCAGTGTAGCGCGAAGTGTGACATCCAGTGCTTCCACTCTCAACGCCACTGGGCTGGCACTGGAAAACTTTTTGAAACTGCTAGTCTAAGTTCTTAATTCTGCTAATTAGATTTGGTTTCTGTCTCTGGGACATCTGTCTCCTAAGAGATAATGCTTAGAATATAACCATTAAGTGAGGGATTCCTGAGGTTAGAACCATGTTGTTCTGTTGCCAAAGGTCATGCTTAGTAATATTCCACAAGCTGGTCACTTACTGTTTTCTCCAGAGTCTTGAATGGGGGGGGGGGCAAAATTGAGAAGGGCCTATAGTTTGAGACAGTAGCATGATCCCAGGACTTGAAAACTGGAACAGCATTCAGCTGTTTCCAGATATCCAGTATCATACTGAACTGGAGAAAGAAATTAAACAACTTTTTTAATAGCATAACCAATTCATCAAAGGCCAAATTAAAAAGTTTCACGTAAACTGTATCAGGACCAAATAAAGTGTACACTGAAAATTTCTTTAAATACATCCTTGTAGTATGAGTAGTCAGGCTTTCAAAATTAAATTTAGACCTATCCAGTTCAGATACTTCTTTCGGGTCTGAGACAATGGATATGTCATCAGAGGACACATCCTCTCCTACAGAACATGTACAAGAAAACAGAAATGGTTTGCAATTGCCAGCAGTTCTGTAACATCACTTATAATGACTTTCAAAACAGAAGGAGGAAAAACAACAATTGTTGACCCCAGTAATGCTGCTCCATAAATTCCTTGGGTCATTTCAAGAATCAATGTGATGAGATCTACAAAAAAAGAAAGCTCTTCACCTTCCCATCTCATTTTTTATAGTGATTCCTTAGTTTTTTATATTTTAAAAGGTGTCTTTGAGAGCTGCTACTCCTAGATAATGCCCAACAATTATTCCTTTCTGTACAGAGATTAGAAAGTTCAGGTGCAACCAATTAATTCAAGTTACCTTTGACTCTTTTGTATTTAAGGGGAGCAAATAGACTGCAGGCCTTAATAAAAATGTTATAAAGGTAGTACAAGGCAAGACTGATATCAGGGATGCAGTCCAAAACTTGAGAGGCCACCTGAGCTAGGTACCTTTTGACAACAAGCAGTTTGTCTTCTTAATAGAGTGAATAAAAATACATTTAGGTGTGGGCCTTACTTTCCCAGCAGTCTAGGCACAACAGATTAGAGATTGGTCACTTATCAGATCGGGTAACACATCCAGTTTTTTAATTCTATCCAAATGTTTTACAAGCATTCAATCAATTAGTGATTCAAAATTCTGCTTATGATTTATTTTAGTGGGGGTGTTAATGACCTGATTAAGAAAAAGACCAGCTATCTTGCTCTTGTAAACTAAACTTTTATTGCAAAGCCAATTAATATTAAAATCTCTAAGAATAATTTACTTGTTTTGCTTTTCAGTTAGGCTACAACATTAGCAAAGATCTGAAACTTTTCCTCAACATTATTAGGGGGAGTGCAAACTGTAGCAGCAATTACATTTTTATCACCTTGTTATAAACTAATGTTCACTTCCAGGAACTCACAAGAAACATTACTTTCATCATTAACAAAAGCAGCAATAGGACAACATTTAGTACTTTATGTGTTAGCTACCACTGCTTTTGTTTGGGGTTCAAGCCTAACTTTCCATCCTCCTATGATTAAAGTGTTCTAATGAAATTACCATGTTTAGATCCACCCAGCTGCCCAATAGACCTTGCGGAAACCCAGTACTTAGAATTTTCTATTTGGACTGGTAGCCATAAAAGAGCATTGAAACGGTGATGATCTCAGTCTATGGAGGCCGTAAATGAATCATTATAGTGGTATAGTATCCTGCTCAATGTGAAGTTAAAAGAATTCACTGTGTGAAGTCCCCCAACTTCTTGCAGCCCTTCGTGTAACACTCTACGTAACAAAGTGGCTATGTCCTTTGTCAAGACTCCGTGAAGTAACACTTAACTCACATAGTTGAATGAAATACCACTTTCTGGAGTCCTGAATTACCAAAAAAAGCAATGTTCTCTCCCCCCAACCTCTACATACCACCCAAAACCCACCCTCCATGACCATAGCTAGCCCAGACCATCATGATAATATTAAAATGTATCTCCTTCCCCCACCCACTCAGCAAACACACATCCACCTGCCTCCCCAGCCCCAACCACATGAAAAGAAGTACTGTATTACACTGCACCCCCTTCTAGGCAAATGCACTCAGTATCCACCCACCATCCTCCCCGCAGCCCCACAGAAAGGGATAGAATTGGCCCTTCTGCAGGAGACTGACACACCCTCTCTCTATCTCATCTGGCTTCTGTCTAATGAATAAAACCAGGAGCTGTAATTACCATGCCAGGCTTAATTGATTAGCTGATGATTGGCTGAGTAGAGGGAAGGCTGTACTGGCAACCCACGGAGGGAACAATTCTATCATTTTCTGAAGTGTAAGTGGGGGGGGGGGAGTTGGTGCCACAGGATTGTAGGGTGGAAGGTGTTAATTACATTACTGGATTGGCCAGATAGGGAGGAGGGCAGGTTATAATTTTTATTTTATTTATAGGTTTATTTGAAATAGGATAACTCAACTGAGATGCAATATCTTGTTTCTGTTAGGGTCAATGGCATCAGAATTTAAGAAACTGGTGGCCACACACAAGAGGGGAACTCCAAAGCAGTCAGGCAAGGAATAAATGTACTGCAGAGGCCACCAAAATTTTAATTTACACAGCACCCACTGACCTACATCAATCTGGGAAACTCTGGTCATGTCTCTGAAGTATCCCTGCATTGTTTTATCTTTTGCTGCTGATGGTCCACTTGTACTACTGCACTAGTCACGTCAAAGGTTTCTCAGGACGTCTCAGAAAGCCAACTGAGAGCATATATTCCAGCCAGTCATCACAAGAGCAGCCATCTGCCCTGTAGTTGCATGGAGTATTGCTTTATATTGCTGCTGTGTATTTCACAGAGCTTTTCAAAACTGAAGGCGCATGTTCAAATGCACCCGCAAACCCTTCTCTAAGGTCTTTTTAAGCATTTCGATGCCCCATTTCACTTCTGGGTGGTAGCAGGATGTTACCACATGGCCAAAATCCCTGTCTCAAAGAAATAACTGGAACACAGCAGCAAAACAGCTCAACCACAGTGTGTGCCAGGTAAAAAGCCAAACAAGCAGAAAGCAAAACCGGCAGCACACTGCTGCAAATAAACAAACTTTTATTTAAAGTAATATAAAATGTACATACCGCAGCAGAATCAAGATGAACTAGAGCCCTGACTGGTTTCATGCATGACAGGCTAGTTGCAAAACTGGTCAGGGTTCTCGTTTGTCCTGATTCTGCTGCGGTATGTACATTTTATATTGCTTTAAATAAAAGTTTATTTGTAGCAGTGTGAAGCTGGTTTTGCTTTCTGTTAGCTTCCAAAGCAATAACTAAAAGGCTTCAGACATAAACTGGGACATTTGTGCATGCTAATCTTGTGGAGCTGCCAATGAGTGAACACTTACATAAGAATTGACAAAAATGCTTCTGAAGTGAGTGAGGCCATCATGAACACCTCTGACCACTTAGAATATAGACAACAAAAATACTAACAGAAACCAAGAATGTGGTGCAGCACCAACCATCTCTCCCCAAATATACAACCACAAAAGAAGAAAATGAGAGACACTTGCCACTTCAGATGGACTACAGAAAACAGTTCAGGTCAAAACAGAAACAATTGCAAGTTTTATTCAGTGCAAAAGATAATGTAAAACAAGCATTAATTCCCAACAGACATAGGTAGGAGTCTCTTCAACCTCTGAAGAAGAGTCAGAGGTGCCCTACGGGGATCACTTTTGTAATTATTTGTTAGAGAAGTGTACCCCATTTCCCTAGAAGCCACTCAGCTGTATTATCTCATTTTGAACTATGCAATGGAGCTTTGTGCCACAGTCTTGGTGACCATAAAATAGGCTGGAGGCATGCCACCTGAGGCTGACAACATTCAACCACTAAGCACACATGCTCTGTAGTCCTTCACTTTGGTTCTCTACCTCTAAATCCAAAAGCAGAGACCAAGCTGACAGCAGACAATGCTGCTTCATCCTCGTGGCCCCCTAGTGGCCTTCATGAGTCAGGTTAAGCACTTTAACCCACAGATAGCCTGAGATGGCAGCCCTCTTTCCAATGCTAGACAATGTTCTCACCAGAAGGTAAGTTGATCCTGACTTTGAAAACGGAGTCAAAGATGTTGCTGTAACCTGAAGCAAAAATATGAACAAAGTACTCAACTCCTTAAATTCAAACATTCTTTAAATTAATTTATTCTAATGTAGATATGCCACTGATGCAAGTCAAACCAATATTTTGCGGTCAGTACCACTTTGTCAAGATTAATAGCAGTCATCACTTATGCTTAGTATTCTCAGTGTCCCTCTTTCTTACACAGGGTCATGCTAAATATTTATAGCAGGACATCCAGTCCTTTTTCACACAAGGGATTTATCATTAAAAGGTCACAGACCAAGTAAAAGTTTGGCTAACAGAGTTAAAAAGGGACTCTGAAAGCTGAAGTAACATTAGAGCATGAACTCTAAGAAAGATGGACACCATAAAAAACTATGCTTATGTAATGACTGCCATTAACCCTGATAAAGTAGCAGTGACCACAAAATGTTGGCTTGACTTGTATCAGGTGGCATATCTACATTACAATAAACTGATTTAAAGTATTTTTGAATTTTAGGAATTGTGAACTCTTTTTCAGTTTTTTTTACTGTATTTTACAATACCACAGTCTCCTCCTACATACCATTGTACATCCTACTTCAAGGATGAGGCTATCAGAGACTACTCCCCTTTTCCTGCATTGGCTGTACCCCATGTATACCATCAATGAGTCACAAACTGCTGCACCTCACTAAGCACCAGATCCTCCTGAGAGGCCACCTCGAGCTCTTCCACTGAAATAGCTGCCAAAAGCCTGGACTGCAGAGACATAACTACTGCTCTCTCCTCTTCTGCCTCAGTTACATAACCTGCAGCGTGTCCATAGTGTAAGGGCTGGGAACCCCTCTGTGTCTAGGAGACACTTCACATCAGAAGGACACACACCAACTGCCATTGTACCGCTCTCCCTATCAAACAGGTCAGATGGGAACCAGGACACCAGAACATTTACCATAGCACCATTAATGTGAGACCACACACAATAATGAAGGTCCATTCTAGGAGCAGTGGTCAAGCAGGCTGTATGTTTATTTAGCTGCACCAGTCTTACACAGCTTTAAAGGGCATTACCATCACCAAATGCTGTTAAATCACTTCAGGCCATTACTTCATTTTTACTGGCATATGATGTGCCAGTACTGCATTCTGCACATTCTGTACTATACAATGCTGCTTCTTCTGTTACAAAACCCTATCACCCTTTCAGGGTCTATTGGGTATTTGCACCCAGAAAACCAAGTGAGTGGTGGCACCCTCACAGGCAGGGTGAGCACTACCCCATGGGCAACTCTGCCTGCGTTAGTCTCCTGTGTCAGTGAGTAAAATCACTTGAAATTAGTAAATGAGCACTATAATTTACTCCTTATAAGAAGGCGAGTCACAAGGAAGAACTAAGACGACACACTGTGGCTCTGGTACAAGGTGCAGGATATCTTGTTTTATTTACAACAATAACGTTCATGAAAAGGTCACAAAGTGATGTCAGGATGCTGTAAAATCTTTTTTCTGGAGTTCTGGAAGTCCAGAGCTTGCACCTGGGTTGCAGTATTGTAAATATAGCACTGTTTGTTATTTACAATCCACCAGCGGGTTGCAGAATAGTGCTCACCTCTCAGGACACAGCTCAGTGCTTCCATGCTTCTCCTCTCAGAACTCAGGCTGCACTCACAGCCCTATGCTTCTGCTCTCAGGACTCTGGCTGATCTCATTCACTGAGCTCTCTGTGGCCTTTTATACTAGTCAGCAGTCACATGACCTGTGACTCAAAGGCCAGCAATTAAACCGAGTAAGCACCAAATGAATGATACCTGTGTGGGCTGACTATGTGCATTTGTAAAAATGGTAGACAATGTGCAAATTGATGTTGAATATGTGGATAGTAGTAGATGCTTTTACTTTATAAAGAATGGGGTCCTGTTACAGGCGTCACAAGAACTTCCAGGAGAAATGGAATGAACAGCTGGTGGTGCCCAGGGTACTTTAGCTGCAAGTTCTTCAGGCAGCACATTCTGATCCCAGAAAAGGGCATTTGAGATGCCATGGGATGTTAACTCATATAATATCTATTTCTACTGGCCATAGGTATTTAGGCAAGTTTTAGGTTCTGCAAGACCTGTATAACATGTCATAGTGTGGTGGTAACCACCAAGGTAGTAGCCAGAATAGTCCCAAGGAACAAAAATGGATTTTCTATAAAAAGAGCATCAACTACATGGATGAGCTGGGGACGAATAATCCAAAGCCAGTTAGAGCCAGCTAAGGAGGGAAGTAGGACCCCTCCAATGAATCCACAGGGGATGAGTCAGGATGAGCAGAGCCCCATATCCCTTTGATATTAAGACTGGGGAGAGATTCTTGGAGGTGGGGAGTACCTTCTAGATATAGTTTCTCTCTCTAAGAAGTTAGCATGAAAGTAATGTGTATTCTGAGACGATGTTCAATCATATAATCCTAGGGAAAAGGACTGAAAGTGAAAGTTGGGATAAAGAAATCCTACATGAAAAGGGAAAGAATGTGAGGGTATTAGACCCAAGAGTAGGAAAATGGTTAAAATGATTTACCATATTGTAGAAATTATCCATTAATAGTACAGCCAGTGGGCTGGGTTGTCATACTTGAACATAAAGAAAGGCAATGATTCTATTAATAGAAAAAAGATTGCAAACAGAGTAACTAAGTGAAAAAGAAATTATTGGGATGGAAAATCCTGCAAATGGTATTGTAAATGGGCTCTTTCAAAGTAAACTCTGAAAGTAGTAAGTGTGGGCATCAATATTTATCCTCTTTTTGAGGTGGACCATTTAGAGTTCCTAGAGTTGTCAGGTCAAAAGAACTGACGGGGGTGGCTCCTCTCATTGGCGGGTTATGTTCACTCCCCAGGACAGTAACATTTCCTACTGTATATGTGACTGCTGCGGATCTGCGAGACATGGAAAGATGACACGGGGGACCTGTGGGTGAATAGCAGTCTAGTTCTCCTGGGTTTGTGCAGATCCCTGAGGGTGGAGTTCCTGAATGGCACAGGTTGGTGACTCCTTTACACCAGCTCTGGTACCCCAGCTTGTCTGATTTTTCTATCGAGACCATAATCATTACGAAAAATGTAAATGACTAACTGAGCATGGACCGGTGCTGTAGAACCTGGTACAGTTCTAGTGAAGGTCAGCTCCTGCATATTTGATGGTCCTGATAAAAAGATTCCATCTGAGGAGTCTGCACTTGGTCAGTTAAATCAATAAAAATGTGAACATGAACTGGTTCCCTGCTAAGCTGGGGAGGGGGGTATGTGATAGGGTCAGGGACCCTATCCCAGTTAGAAAATTGTAATGTTGTTTAAAGCAGCCCTGCTGTGACAAAGCTTCCACCTTGGTGAACAATTGGGGATATCCAGGGCATAAAGTTAACACTAGAATTAAACTTAATTTCCCTTTTCTTTCCTCTACAAATGTTTGTTGCACTAAACATTCTGTCATTTGGTATTTCTCATTGCCTTGCTAGCTGGCCACTACCAGAGTGTTTTCCTTCTTCTTCTTCTATCTAGTTTCCCTCTGTGTTCTCTGTGATCCCCCCACCACCGCTGAATGCAGCAGACATGCTGGCCTTCAGGGATGACTGCCATATCAGAAAGTCCCTAAAAAGCTGATAGACAGGAAGTATGTTTGTTTTTAAATTCTGCTCCCATTAGAGAGGTAGAATAATATTTTGGGACAATTCATATTATGCTTCCCTGTCTACTATACAGCAACAACAGTAGGTAGCAGGAAAGTCAGTCAGCCCCGCCCTCCCCATCAAAAGAAAATGTTTTATTTCGGGATTGGCTTCACTCTAGGAGCAGCTTGTTTCAGTAAATGATAGCAGCTGTCAGTATAGAGGTTTACTCTTGTCCTCAAAGCATGCATTTTTATTAAAATAAATAACTGGAACCACTGAACTCCACAAGGGAATCATAAAGAAAAGTTAATTAATAGAAAGGAGACATACACAGAAAGAGCAAGCAATGTCTATGCTAAATTAGAAAACAAAGATAATATGTTTGAGCAGGTATAACATCTTGTACTGCCCTGCTGAGCTCAAAAGAGGGAGCACTGTATTGCTCTTAATTAAACATGAAAGGAAAATGGTTACAGGTGCCCATCCCTTCCAGACTGCTGCTGGTAAGAGAGGGAGAGCAGATGTGAAGCCACGACAGCTTCATTGCTTTTAGGTAAAAAGAAAAAAAAACCTCAAACTGGGGAAAAAGGTTTCTTAGCTGGGAATCAGTTCAGTTCAAAGTTTATTAGTTTGACTAAATGTCATTACGAAACACAAAGACAAAAAATTTTCAAGCCATTCATCAATCAAAAAATTCAGTAAAGATACATATAAAATTTCATAATGAAATAATGTAAAATAGTTAAACATACTCTCACTATAATTGTTCTATAACCCCCAAAATCAGACTAATGGAATATCCAGCAGACAATTAACACACATCTCAGAGTTAAATGACACCTTTGATATAAAACATTAATTAAAATTAGGCTCAGCTGAACAAGGTTGTGGCTCCAATGTAATCAGGAATCCATTCATTTTTGTATAGATGTGCGGGCCTCCATTAACACTGAAGTCCCTAAATCAGCATGAATGAACAACTCTTTTAATTTTTCAATAGTCTAATTAATTGGCATGGACATATGGTTTAGGTTTGACTAGATGTGCAACTATTAGGCCCAATGTTCCACGGCAACCAAGTCACAACCAATAATCAAGGATGTTGGCCCCAAACATTTGAGAAGGAATCGGTCAGCTCCATCCTTGGGAGTCTATATTCAGTAATTCATCTTCAGTATTAAATAAATGTAACACTTTTAATACTTAGCACTTAGCAGTTGAAAATGAGTCCTGTCTCATATAGTAAGATATATGTATCAAACTTCATTCTTGTTCAAAAGCACTTATTCTAAAATATACTCTTCAGAGAGTTCCATCAGTCATAGTGCACTAGAACTAATGGGATCTGGTACATCTCATAACTTGACATTGGCACATATCCTCGGTAAATTATGCACTATCCTTAAGCAATACGTTCCAAGGTATTTAGCTCCATAGGCAGGAGTCTGAATAAACTTAGCATACAACTGCTAAACAAAGATCCAACATTGAAAAAATGAAGCAGATAGTTAAATATGGCACTCCCAGAGAGTTCCTTCCGCTCATTTGCCGATCTTCGAGGGTCACTAAACAGTGTCACCAAAATAAAAATAAATAAATCAGTACCTCTTAAAGGACATCTCTCATGCCCATCCTCCCACTGTCACTAAAACAGCATCTTTTTACCAGAAGAGGCCATCATTCACAGGTCTCTTGCAGAGATTCTTATATCCTTTGTCCAGCTTCACACCAACCTGGGGCTTTATCTCCACATAACTCCCATTCCAGCTCCAAAAATGACCAGGCTAGTACCTGTAAATTAAAACAGAAGAGAATGTTCCACTGAGCGTAATAACTTTGGTTTATCATACCCTAGCCCTTAATATGCAGGCCCCTCCGAGGCAATGCTAGCATACCTTTTCCAGGTTAAAATAAACCTGTCAGCATCAAAGGTGCAATGAACATCTTGGATATCTCCTTTTCCTCTCCTGGGCATCCTCGCTCAGGCGCCACATCTTCTTGTTCATAGGTGGCTTTTCTCCAGCAAAAACTGGCCACATTATAAAAATAGTAACACTACACATGGTTACAAAATCTCAATGGTGCCGTAACTATTTTTTAAGAAAATTTAAAATGCCGTACCTTCGCTGCACCTAATGTGGCTTCTATGTAGACAATAGCTCCTTCTCAACACACTGACAGTCCAGCTGGGAACATCCATGACATGGCTGGGGAGAACTGCTGCCTTTTGAAAGCAACTCCCCGCTAAACCGATATCTCACTGACAGTGTGCTCACAATATAAACGGAGTAGTGTTACCGCCAGAATAATAATCCAAATGTGGATTAAACATAAGTTTCATTCATCATTTTTAAAATGAGTCAAAATTGCAGTGTCTTTTAACTAAAAGCGTACAATCACACTTCAGAGTCAGAGCTCCTGCAGGGAGCAGAACAGCATTGCAGCCATCTTGCTGTTCCACCCCCGACCCTGTTGTCACCAACGGCTGATCAAACAAATTGACCAGCTGGGAGTCTGTGGACAGAAAGGCATTGCTACAGAATCTGGGTATCCAAACTAGCTTGTGTGAAACAATGTGAATAAATTCCATTTAACAATGTGACTGAAGCAAAGTCTCAGAGCTCACCTGCCTATTTTAAGTTATAGATATTAAATGTGCTTAATTCACCTGTTTGTTCTGGGCCCCTCACATGCATAAAAACGTTGGATAAGGCCTGCAGCTTCATTTCCTATGTACAATAAAGTATTAGAAGTTTATTGTTTCTTACCAGACAGTGGAGTTATTTCCTCCTTGGAGTTGGGCCTTGAGCTGGTGGCAGTCATAGCTGCTTCCCTTTAGAGGAGCAGGCATCAGCATTCCTAGTTTTATAGAAAGGAGCTCAATGTCACACAGGGAAACTGTCCTGCTTGAAGGAGAGGAACTTCCTGTTTGGAGGTGTTTTTATACATGTCACTTGTCTATTTTAAATACATAGACAGACAGACAGATAGATGGATAGGTGGATTCTGGGATTTGTAGTACTAGAAGATGTCAGGATAGATAGATAGATAGATATATAGATAGATAGATAGATAGATAGATAGATAGATAGATAGATAGATAGATAGATAGATAGAAAGATAGATATACAGACAGACAGATAGATAGAAGGAAGGAAAGAGGGATTCTGGGATTTGTAGTACTAGAAGATGTCAGCCAAGAAGTAAACAAAATCAGTCTGATACAATCTACTATACTACGGTATGCTGTCTACTATACTACAGTAAATAATAAGAAAATCAAAATGTTTTTGCACACAAATAGCACATTGAGACCAGCCCAAACACTTGGTGTGTAGGGTCCTTTGTGCTAACTGTCCCAATTTAATCCCCCTTCTGTGTGGCACAGTGTCAAAGACCTTGCAGAAGTCTATATAGGCTATGCCCACTGCCATCCTTTGGTCTACTTCCTTGGTCATCCAGTCAAATAAATCTATCAGATTCATTTGGCATGAATGTCCTCCAGTGAACCTGTGCTGCCTGTGGTCCTGCAGCCCATTGGCTTCTAAATAATCAACAAGTCTCTCTTTTAATAGGATTTCCATTAGTTTCCTCAACATTTAAGTTAGACTGACCAGACTGTTCATAGGTTCATAGGTACAATTACAAGTCCATTAGCAACTAGTGCCATTTAAGGACTCACCACTATTTAGAGGACAAATTCCCACTTGCTATCCCCCATATGAAGGCCCAGCAGATGCGTGAACACAGATAAATTATTTTCTGTAACTACTGCTGCTGGGAGGGAATTCCAAATACCTACAATTCTTTGATTGAACCACCTAGCTCTTTTTACAGTCCTGTATTGTTCCCCTTTTAGCTGAAATGGGTGGGCCCTGGTTGCCCTATCTGAATTTTCTTTTCTACCCAGCCCTGCAGGCTCCCAAAGTATACCATCTGTTAGGGCTTTGAACACAAAAGACAAATCCCCCCTTGTCTTCTGATATGCCATAGAAAAGACTCTCAGTTCATGTAACCTAACACTATAAGGTTTAGCTCTCAACTTAAAGACACGTTTTGTTAGTCTCCTCTATACTCTTTCAGTCTGCTTACTACTGGCAACACTTTGAGGTGTATAAAAAGGTGCACCATATTCTAATATGTGCCTGACCAGAGACCTATACAGAGGCACCAATACTGCCTCTCTCCTACTCCTAATATTTCTTAAGATATTTCCAACAACTCTATGTCCCTGTTTTGTTGCATTATTTATTTATTTAGACAGCAGTTTGGAAAACCTTTGAGCCATAGGCTCATTTACAAAGGTACCTTGTCACAGTCAGACAAACGAAAATACACAGTATAACACAGCGTAACAGTAACTTAAGACTAGATACAAACAAGCTGGTACAGGTAGGATTGATGCAAACAATACCAGAGTTATTATTATACCATTATATAATACCATTATAATACCATTATTATTGTGTATGTCAAAAGTTTAAGAATTGGAAATGATAACTCCTAAGTCCTTTTCATTGTCAGTGTGAGCAGTAAATTTATTATTTATTTTATACAGTGCACAGACATTATGTCCAAAGTGCATGACTTTGCACTTATTTTCATTAAATCATAATTTATGTTTAATAGTCCACATTTCTAAATTTATTGATTGTTTCTGAAATTCCTGTGTGGATGCTGCATCATTTACTATGGAACCCACCTTTGTGTCATCTGTGTATTTGCAGAGCCACGATCTACCAGAGACACACATTGAGGAGACAAAAAGATTAAATAAGATAGGTCCCAGTATCGACCCCTGCAGGACCCCACTCAACACTACACCCCAATTGTATAGGTACCCTCGAATCTGCACTCTTTGTAATCTGTTCTCCAACCAGGATCGAATCCAAGCTATTAAACCCTTCTGCACCCCCAGATCTTTTAAGGACATCAACAGTATTTCATGAGACACTGAGTCAAAAGCTTTGGACTGTAGTTGCTAGATTCCTCCTTGCTGCTGTTCTTATGTATAAGGACCATGTCAGCCCTTCTCCAGTCCTCCAGAACCACTCCTGGTTGCAGTGGGCTGTTGAGCAAGGCTGTCCATGGAGCTGCTATCACTTACCTGAACTCCCTCTACCCTGGGATGTATCCCATCTGGTCCCGTCTCCTTATCCACATTCAGGGCTGCAAGTCCTTTCAGTACTCTTTCCTCTGAAAATGGTCTTGTGTCCACGAACTCCCCCACCTGTACCACTAACTTCCTGCTCTTGTACACTACCCCTTGCTTATAAAAACAACCACTTGGATGGTTTGCACCTAGCCATGCTGTAGGGACCCTGTTTGGTGGCTGAGAATTGATGGGGATATTAATAGTTTAGTTTGGGATTGTTCAGAGTGTCTGTTTAGTGGCAAAGGCATGCAACAGCAGTCTGCTTCCTTACAATTTATTTTGTGGCCTCAAACACGTTGGCATACCTTCCAATCAGACATAGGCAGGGAAATAGTGGGGGCATCACATCATCAGCACTATCTTATGGTGTTCTATGACCTTTATTTTAAGTGTTCAGAAGTTTTCATCCTTGCATACCTCATCACGGAAACAGACTTTATGTTTTTTCTTTGTTTTCTCCACAGTGGGTTTGTATGTCACCATCATCATAGACAATAATCTGCAGTTTGTATTGGTACACTTCTGTACCTTCCTTCAAGAGAAGGGGAAATCATCATTCAACTACTTCCTTCTATCATCCTCAGACAAATGGGTAGTGGAGTACTTCAACCAGATTTTGAAGCAAGGGTTGAGAGTTAACCTGTTTGCTGGTCTGTCTTTTGAATTGATTTGTGGACTACCTTTCCACATTACAGGACCTCCCCATGGTATACAGCTGGCCTGTCTCCAGTGAAGTTGATGCTAGGGAGGAATCTGTAGCTATCACAAGACACCTTGCAATGGAGTCCTTCGAATGCAGTTAATTATGTGGTTGTAGGTTGAGTAGGGCACCAGCTGAGCCATATGAAGCAGTACAAGGCACCCCTAATTGGAGAAATAACACTCCTCTTGCGCCTGGTCCATGAACCTAGGTGAACGAGCTACACCAAGGACTCAAACTGAGCTGTGCACCTCTGCACCACAGCAGATCCTAATGAGGTTGATAACTACCTCTTTCTGCCCCTCAGATGGTTCCAGGTGGCATGCCAACTAACTACTACTAGTAACACCATTGCACCAGGCTCTGGAGTTTGTTATACATCCTCCTTATTATCAGATAATGTTGGGGAATGCAGAGATGAGCACCAGAACTGAATGTTGGTGCCAGCAAGAGAAGAGCCAGAGACAGCCATTAATGTGAGATATCAGTGCGCCAGACTTTCAGAAACTGTCTGGCACTGTACTGCTTCATATGTGTGAGGTCACCTAGCTCCTCCTCTGTCAGAATATATAAAAAAATATATCTATACAAAAACATGATGTCTTTTCAAAGTATTAAATTCATAATCCTCAGCACAACTCATTTTCTCTTTCAAATGACATTTCTTTGATCTATTGATCAGTTTCCCCTCTCACACAGACATCAGCATTTATGATTTTCGCACCAGTTTGCTAAACCTGGTTTCCTCTTCTAACATCATAAACTTTTTTTTATGATTTCCCTCTTAGCAACTACAGCTATAATTAACTTAGAAAAAGTCTGTAATTAGCTTCGGGCCTTCCAGGTAACACCTTGTAACTAAAACCTGTGTGTGTGTGTGTGTGTGTGTGTGTGTGTGTGTGTGTGTGTGTGTGTGTGAGTGATACTCACATGCTATTTCAGCATTTCTCAAGAGAGACAGTCAATAACCCACTTTTATATTACAAAAAATGATACAGTGATCAGAACCAGCTGTCCAAGTGTCACAGTATATACTGTAACTACACCGTTGCAAACCACGAAGCACTGCAAACTTCATCTCAAAACAGTTTAAAATGTTTTGTTTTGTATATCTAACAATTGCCCATGTTCTGTTTGTTTCTACAAGGCAGATGCAGTTGAGTGCTTCATTCTAAAAGATGTCTGGTAAGAGAAGTATATATAAAGCAAAGGAATTGTGAGTAGTTTGCAAGTCTTACAATAGGGGAAAAAAACTCTGATTAGCTTTCATAATCGTAGATTTTACCTTACTGTACCAGGGTGTATACTACTAATGCTAGATACTTTGGGGCTCTGGACTACAGGTAGCATAAGCTATCCAGTGTTGACTGTCTGTCATAGAGACGATGTGCTTGCTTAAGCCAATCTACAGACCCTGGCATTTTGCCCTGTTGAGCTTTTTATTATATTGGATTGCCCAGTCATCAATATTGTGAAGTTGTCCTACAGGGAGTAATCTGTATTTGCCTCCATCAGCTGGAATATCTGGATATTCTGCCATGTCCCATATCAACAAAGTTGGTCAATATGATAAGAGTAAACACTTCTTTGAGGCTATTCTCTGCTATTATCAGTAACTGATTACTGACGTCATTAGGATCTTAAAAACCTTCAAAAATGTATTAATAAATTGATTCTCAAGCCAGGCCAGAAGAAGCAGTCTATCCAAAGGATTCTGTGTTTTCCATGTTGTAGGTGTATACTTTTTAGCTCATTACACAGTATATTTGACTTAGATGTAAAAGGCCAAGCCTTCCAAGATAATGACTATCACTGACAGAAAATTACTGGCAATATGAGGGCACTAATTGTTAAAGGTCTGCAATTGATAAGTATGTTAGTTTCTTGGGAATGCTGACACCATAGGAAGGCCTCAGCATTTAGTCAGGCACTGTAGAATAATGTCATGTCTTTGG
The DNA here is from genome assembly GCA_016271365.2 of Neoceratodus forsteri. NCBI lineage: Eukaryota > Metazoa > Chordata > Ceratodontiformes > Ceratodontidae > Neoceratodus > Neoceratodus forsteri. The sequence goes on from CM028136.1 coordinate 492,673,469, forward strand.
TGGGATACTGCTGAAGTTTTCCAACTTGATACAGTTTCATATTTCTTGGAAGAGATGCTACTACTAAAAAGTATAGAGCTATGAACCTGGAGACCCAGGTTTGAATCCCACATCATCCATTTACTCAGTCATCTAACCTCCTTAAACTCCCTGGGCTTGATTTTCAAAGCCTCGAGAATGCTGCAAGCTCTTGGTGCATCAATTATTTGGCAAATGGACTTGCAGTATTCTCCCGGTCAGCGAACGGGATTTTCATTCCCGAGGGCCAAATGCCACAAGTTAGACCAGCTTTTCCCTGGTTTAACTTGTACCATTGAAGGGACTCTTTTTACAGGACTTGTGCCAAATCTTTGGCGCAAGCTGCCATAAACTGAGGAAACTGTCACAACTGTGTCCTATGTACTAAAATCCGTTGCAGTTGCATCAAAGGTGTATGGTGCTGCTATGCCAAAAAATGGGTGTGATGCAGGGCTTGACCCAAGCCCTCCATCTCCCTTCAAAAATCGATTCCCCTGTGTAACTTCTCTGTAATGTGTATGCCCTCTCTGGATCTCCCTCTGAGCTGAAACCAGCAGCAATATGAACTCCTCTACCTCTCCTTGACTGTAAGGTGCTTTGGAATAAAATCTGTTTGCAAGGTACTGTATAAAACCAAATTCCTTTCCTTTGCTTACTATGTATATCCATGAAGATTAAACCAGACAGTCTTATTCACAAAGACAGTAACTGGACAAGATCATTTTTTATGGGTACTTCCTAATATTATGAACTGTTGGCATTTGGCAAAACATTGTTTCATAAAGCTTTCATTCTAATTTATTCACTGACATACTGGCCTTCCTGAATTAGAATAACATTGTTTAATATGTATTGCTGAAATCTTCATAAAGTTGTTAGCAAAAACTAGGCTTATGTTGATGATAAAAATAGACATTCATTGTCTTGAAATATTGATTGTCAAAACTTTAACTTTTCACCCATTGGTGTTGCACAGAAGGTGCTGCTATTATGGTATCATAAGTGTAATCAGTTAAACACATTATTGGGCAGGACACCAGCACTCCCCACAGTTCACTGCAGATAAGTAAGGATGACAAAGCAGGAGGCTTCGCACTCAAATTTTCCCTCATTCACTTGCTTTAATTAATATTTATTTCTGTGCATAACTGTCTGTACAGAGATATACACATATAGCCAAAACCACAGAGTTTTACCAAAACTTACATAAATGCCATCTTTTGAACTAGTCTTCCTCAGCACATTATAACACCAATTCATACAGTGTATACAGAATAAATGACAAAAGTGTTGCATACAACAAAATAATGCCAGTGAGTTGTCTAATAAGGTAATAAGTCATGCACCCAAAGCGTGAGTTGATTTATGATGACATAAGACAAACTGATGACATTATTCGTTGAGTATACAATACTTTTCTAATGTTAGTTTAAGACAGTATAATACATTTGGGTAGTCAAAAAGTGCTTTGTATTCACTTTTATTAAGGATTTTAAAACTGTTTTCAGCAGAAAAGGAGTTAACACTTCTAATTATCCTCTGATTAGGGTTCTCAGTTCAAAGAGATCAAGTACTTGCTTACAGGTATTAATGTTCAGCACAGACTGCAGTTTCAGTGTGACCACATGACAGTAAGATTAGGTGACTGAAAAATGCTGTGCAGTACATTCAGTAGCTTTAGTTTTTACTTCAAAAAAATCTTTCCTACTTGTGAAAATATATTTCTTTTACTGTATTGGAACAGGCTGATTGGAAGGGTTGTTTGAATGTTTGTGTCAAGTTGATTCAGTTTACAAAACTTTGCCTGTTTTTTTTCCCCTACAGTTCTTTCAGTTTGCTATATACAGGTACGTGTACTTTCTCTGCTCCCTTTGGCAAGTATTAGCTTTAGTTTCTACTTGAAAATAATGTTTTCTACATATGAAAATATTAACTCTATTTATATTATTATTATGTATTTATTCTAAACTTGTTGGACAGAATGGCACACTGTCACAATTTATTCTTTCAGGGTGCATCCTGGGGTTGTAACAGAAAGGTAACAGCAATAAAATAATTCAAACTATGAATGTACACAGGATACTAGCAGCCTAAAAAGTTAAAGTAACAAATATATTGGTACACCAGGACAGCTGAGCACAATATATACAGGGTGCTAGTAATATGAACACAAATAAGCAGTTAAGGATGAAAAGTATACATTTGTGGATTAGCTTAAAGGCAGGACATTCTGCAATGGGGTATACTATCGAGGACCAGTAGGATATTCATGCGAGAACCATAGGCATGCAGGAGGGAACAGGGATTAATATCTACACCTTTGCATCAACCTTTTATAGATGCAGGTGGAGTTAGATACTTACTCTGTGGGAATAATGTTCCATGAGCATGGTATTATGTAAGAGAAGGCTGTCTGGTCTGAGGCTCTGGTACATCTCAGAGGTGGAAACACCTTGCCTTATGTATCCTAAGTGAATCATCAGTCATTTGGGTTGGGGATAAAAAATGCCTCCAAAGCTAAATCTACATGTGTTTTCATATAAATTGTCTGTTGGTGTGTGTGTTGGGGGTAATCTAACCGCTAGAAACCTTGATTTATGAGAGATTTGGCTTTTGGATTGAGTTAGCATATTTAAGAAAGTTGTGTATTGATGGTGTCATAGTTGATTGAATAATTTGTGTATTGATGATGCCATAGAAACATAGAATGTGATGGCAGATGAGGACCGCTTGGCCCATCTAGTCTGCCCATGTTCCCCACCTACTGTCACACTGTAGACCTTACTTAATCCCCCCCCCCCCGTTCCTTGCTTCTAAGGTTCCCTGATACCTATCCCAAGCCTTCTTAAATCCCATTACAGTTTTTGCTCCCACCACTTCCTCACGGACGCTGTTCCAGGCATCCACCACCCTTTCTGTGAAGAAGTGTTTCATTACTTTTCCCCTGATTCTATCCCCCTTCAGCATCATTGCATGACTTCTTGTTCTTGTGCATCCTTTTCTCTGAAAAAAGCTTCCCTCTCAAACTTTATTTATTCCCCTGAGGGATTTGAAAGTCTCTATCATAGCCCCCTTCCCTAGTCTGTACATATTGAGGTCCTTCAGTCTCTCCTCATTGGGCTTTTGATGTAGATCCTGCACCATTTTAGTTGCCGTCTTCTGGACTGCCTCAACTCTGTCTATGTCCTTTCGGAGATGAGGACTCCAGAACTGGACACAGTACTCTAGGTGGGGTCTCACCAGAGACTGATACAGAGGTATCACCATCTCTCTCTTTCTGCTGATGATATCCCTCCCTATGTACCCCAACATTCCACTGGCTCTCCCCACTGCCTTGTCACACTGTTTGGCCACCTTTAGGTAATCAGATATGATAGCATCGAGGTCTCTTTCCTGTTTGGTGGTCTCCAGTACCACTCCCCTTATTTTGTACTCCTATTCTATTCTATTCTACTATTCTATACTATTATGTTCTATGTTATAATTGATTACTCTAAACAGAGATACTGATTGATGATGTTATTGTTTATTAAGTTTTCTAGTGTTATGGACTAATGTCATGATTTATTTATATGTATATATGGACTGGTAAACTGCAGCTTTCCTATGGAAGAAAGGCCTACACATGTAAAATATACAATAATAAAGATAGAAAAGCATTAACTATGAGAAAATAATTCCATTAAGGAGGTCTAATCGGTTAATAAGCCTCAGACCTGATGGGCAAGTGGTTTACTATCTCATTAGACCCCCAAGATGAAAGTAATTTTCAAGTATGTTATACTTTTTTTTTTTTACTTAGCCTGGTGCTGCCCCTGTACCCATCCTGCTTTATGGCACCAGGGGAGACATGGTATTTGTGTTTTTCTTCCCATGTTCCTGGGACTCTGGTATGCGGGTGAGCTTGCACTCAGGGGTGTGCATGCGTCCTGCAGCTCCAGTGATAGCCCCATCCTCCCTCCCGGCCTAGCACCCAGGTTCCCCCTGGCCTGGAACTGCCACCTGGCCTCCACCGGGTGGCAGCCAAGAGTTGGGGAAATCTCTCGTCCCTCCCCGGAGAGGAGAGCTGCCTGTCAGCTGCTCAATCCTGACTCCTTGCCCCCCCCCAGCCGACCCCTGGTGGCCCAAGCTCGCCCCCAAACCCAGATCGCCAGCATGGCATGAGGCGTGACATCCAGTGTCGCAACCCTCTGTGCCATTGGAGGTCTAATGAGATAATAAGCCTCAAACCTGATGGGCAAGTGGTTTACTATCTCATTAAACCCCCAAGATAAAAATGAATGTTCAAGTATGCTACACTTTTTATTTGTATGTTTTATATAGTACATTTGATAGTCAAGACTGCCTTGTTTTTCATTTTATTAGGGATTTAAAAATGTTTCAGCAGTGTGGGAGTTAACCTCTCTTTAGTGTTTTGATATCAAAGGTATCAATTAATTGATGGCAGGATCTACTGTATGGTGGCAGGTGTTTCAACATGTTTAGCAAAGTGGTGGCTCAGTTCTACCCCAAGACTTTCAGAGCATGTAATGTAGAGAGCAACATGGCTAACTGTAATGTTTAGTTTAGTTTATTTACTTTTAAAGCACACTTTTTCAATTGTGATTCAGGGCGCTGTACACATGAGCAAGTCAATAAAACAAGATTAAAAATACAGTCAATACCCATAAAACAGCAGTACAGGTTAATGAATATAAGGGGAAAGCTTCCCTAAAACGAAGTGTCTTCAGCTCCCTTTTGAAGGCATTTACTGTTGGGGTCTTCCTGATAAAATGAGGTAGGGAATTCCATAGGGTTGGTGCCATGAATAAAAATGCTCGGGCACCTGCAGATTTTAAAAGTATTCTAGGAATTAACAGGAGACCCACATCAGCTGACAGAGGGTGTGGAGTGGGCAGTAGGGCTCCAGAAGGTCTTGCAGGTATCTAGGGCCCCAGTTCACGCAGGGCCTTATATGTTAGCAGACCAAACTTGAAGGTGATCCGCCACCTAACTGGCAGCCAGTGCAGAGAGTGGAGCACAGGTATAATGTGACAGGCTATTGAAAGACCCATCAACAAACTGGCTGCTGCATTCTGCACTAGCTGCCGGTGGCAGAGCTCAACTCTCAATAGCACCAGGTAAAGGGCATTGCAGTAGTCAAGGTGGGACAACATGAAAGCATGAACCATGAGTGATGGCAGATCATCTAGGGGGATCAGGTGTTTAATTCTGGCAATGTTGCGAAGATGGTAAAATGCACTCTGTACTATGGCTGACACCTGAGACTTAAGTGTCTGGCCACAGTCCAGCACCACATCAAGATTCCTCACCTTGACCAAGATAGGCAATTGGGAATCCCTGAGCCTAAGCCAGAGACCTGACCAAACTGTAGATCAACACCTGGATGACCACATCCCATCAGTAGTACCTCCGTCTAGTCTGGATTTAACTTCAACCAGTTGGCGCTCATCTAGTCCTGGATCTCATCAAGGCACTGATTGAACCTTGAGACAGCATCCTGTTGTTCGGGTGCAAAAGACAAGTATAGCTGGGTATCATCAGTGTAGCAGTAAAAACCCAGCCCATATTGCCTTTTAATGTCCCCTAGTGGTAGCAGATACACCATGAACAACATGGGCATCAAAAAGGAACCTTGCAGGACCCCACATGGCAGGGGCAGTGGTGCAGAGGAGAAACTTCCTAATACCACCTTCTGTATCTTGCCAGTGAGGAATGAATGGAACCAGTTGAGGACTGCACCAGTCAGCCCACAACAAACTTGCAGGCATTCCAGCAGCACGCCATGATCCACGGTGTCAAATGTAGCTGAGAGATCAAGGAATATTAAGATGGTACAATTTCCTCAATCCCTCGCCACCAGGAGATCATTTAGCACCCGAAACAGAGCTGTCTCAGTACTGTGCCTTTTCCTGAAACCCAGCTGGAGAGGGTCGTAGATGTCATGAATTGACAAATAGCCCTCCAGTTGAAGAGCCACCACTTTCTCAATAATCTTTCCCACAAAGGGAAGGTTAGAGACAGGTCTGTAGTTGGCTGGGCAGTCCAGGTCTAGGGATAGTTTCTTTAAAGGGGGGTATCACCACTGCCTCCTTAAGAGGCTCAGGAAAGATACCTCTCTCCAAAGAACACCAGACTATCCCAGCTAGGACCAGGCTGATGGAATCAACACACCCCACAAGAGGGCATGTTAGGCCCGGGTCCAAACTACAGTAGGTGGGCCTCAACTCCCAGATGACCTTCGCAACATCCTAGTCCGACAACTGGTCGAAGTCAGACCAGACAAGCAGAGTGCCCGTGACCTCTGGTCTCCCATTGCATGCCCCCATAGACGGCATTGGCAGGATCGTGGACCTGATTGCAGCAATCTTATCAGCAAAAAACAGAGCAAACTCATCACACTTTAATTGTGAATATGCTCTCATGGGCTGAAGACAGGCCATATTACATAGCCAATCGACAGTCTGGAAGAGCTGAGATAGTCTGTTTATTGCTGCAGCAATCTGCTTGGACAGGAACTCTGCCTTCTTACAGGAGATTGCTGATTGATAGACTCTATAATGAGACATCAAAATAAGCTTATCGCCGTCAGATTGGGACCTTTACCAATGCCGCTCCAACCTTCAACCCCTCATCTTCAACTCCCATCAAACCAAGGGGAGCTCAGGTGTGAAGTAAGGGGTCAAAAATGGACAGGTGCAATCAAGTCAAGGGCCTCAGTGACCACCCTATTATAGGTTGACACCAATTCCCCCGGCCCATTACAAGCACTCATTACACCTGATAGGTCCAGCACCACCATAAGACCTTCTGGGGTCAAACCCAATAAAGGGTAGTACTGGACCAACTCCATAGGGGAAGGTCTTTTGGGGGGGGGGCTTCGAATGAGATCCTCACAGTATGATGATCCAACCAAATGACTGGCTCCACCATAAGATCAGTGACCTCCACTCCCAGTGAGAAGACCAGGTCTAATGAATGGCCATGCATATGGGTTGCAGAGGCAACTACCTGTGTCAGGCCCAGAGAATTCATCAGCTGGAGGAAGTTGTGTCCAAATAGTGAGAGTTCATCGATGACCCAAGCATTGAAGTCGCCCAGAATAATCATCTGGGTGAATCAAACACCAGTTCGACAATGAAGTCTGTAACTTCCTGCAGGAATTCCCTCTCATTTCCTGGAGGACTGTAAATGAGAAGGACCCTGAAGCCTGCACCTGTAAATCCGTAAACTGCCACACATTTAAAAGATCCGGTTGCTCCCACTGGGAGGGCCATGAGGGCCAGACTCAATTTAAAACAAATCGCCACACACCCTCCCCTATGATCCTCTCTTAGGCAGTGTTGGGCCAGCACCACCATCCAGCCAGGTCTTGGAGATACATGCCAGGTCAATCGTTGAAACAAGATCTGCTATGAATGTTTGTCATTCAGCTCAGTGTGTTTGGTTCAGTCCCTGGTAGGTGGAATTCTACTTAAGAATTGTTTGTTATTTGTGTAAAGAGAAGCTCATGTTACTTTAATTGTGTCAAAATTGCTGGCTATGTACATTTTTCTTATTTGTCTGTATTTAAAAAAATGTGAATCTGCACATTCGGTTTTCAAATGAAGCGTATGTTGCTGTGTGAGTGGGGGGGTAGTCTAACATGTTGTGACCACATGACAAAGATACACATGTGCCAAAACATCATGGCATGCCAAGGGTTTTATTGCTAATAGTTTGCTTATCTACAATAGACTAGTACAGGGTCGACTTTCTGCATTATATACTACAGTACTAAAGCACACATTAGGTATGACTGTCAGAAAAGAGGTGCTGCCATGGAATTTCTGTTCTCGGGTCCCTGGAGAGTGATGAGTCCTTACAATGTTTTGCACTGATCACATTTGAGCTGGCACTCTACTTTCATCTGTGGAGCTCCACTTACTGCTGCATTACTCTGTGATATGAAAGAGCAAGGGCAGGATTTTCAAAGTTTGGTGCAAGGCTTGCGTCCAGTCCTGGACCACAACACTTAGGTACTAGTGGTGTGCCAAACCTTTTGCTGCAACATCACCCAATTTTACAATCTTGGACACAGTTGTGACAGTTTCTGGCACAAGATCCATAAAAAAAGGCCCCAGGATTGCTGCAAGTTAGAGCAGAAAAAGTTGGTCTCACTTGAGGCAGTTGCTGTACTGGATAGAAAATCCTGTTAGATCACCACAAGCCCCATGCGCCGTATCGTCGGCACACTGAGGCTTGCAGTGATCTAAGACTTGTGAAAATCCTGCCCCAACTCTCGTTTGTAATAAAAAGTTTAAAAACACTAGGTTTACACCAATTATGTTTTAGCTTTATTGCTTTCTAGCTGTTATTTTTTTTTGCTTTTCCCTCTGTTAGTCTACTAATTATTGTAGATAATGCAGTAGTTATTTCACCAAGTCTTTCAAAATCTATATGACTCTCCCCTGCTAACCACACAATTGTTATCTGTGACATCACAGTCTGTTGCCATGATGAGCACTATGATGACATAAACAACGGCACTGTGAGGTTGACAGGGGAAATGCAATTGTTTTCTATACAAACATTTTAGATGGACTACCAAGACATGCTGTAAATCTTGGAATGGAGCATTGAAAATGAAAATAATATGAACATGCATTGTAACAGCTAAAACATCTCATTTATGAAAGCACATGCTGAAGTGCCGAGTTGCTCTTTAAAAAGCTGCTCTATCATTTCCTCTTACTTTAAAGTCCATTGTAACCATCTTTGGTGTTATACCATTTGGTTATACTGCCCTAAATTGTATACTTCCCAAGAATAGCCTTGTATGGAGGGGTAACAGATGTGTTTCCTGTTTGATTAGTTTATATTTTGTTAATAAAAGGTTGTTACAAATGGGGTTGGCAAAAGAAGAAATCCTCAGTGCTGTAAATAATGTTCTAGCATTTGAACTCTGAAATGACTGTCTCAGCAAAAAAAAAATCTACCCCTACTAACTATAATAAAATGTAGTCCTTTTTCTATTGTTAAAAAAAAAAACTTATAGCTGAAATATTTGGAAACTAAACTTTTTTCTGTGCTACCAAATTTGTATACAGCAGCACTCTAGTAGTAGTAGTAGTAGTAGTAGTAGTAGTAGTTTTATTTATTTCTGGTGTCCTTCCCCGGAGGCACAGGGTGCCATTACAAAGTAATATATCAGCCACAATCACATAATACACACCCAACATAAGCATAACAATAAAAGTTCAACAATCACTAATACATTAATAAATTAAATTCAGTTAAAATCCACAGTAGAATCAAATGCCTGAGCAAAAAGATAGGTTTTAAGGCCTTTCAACCAAAGGGGCCTCCCTCAGAGCCCTCAGTAGTGAGTTCCAGATTACCAGATTACCAGTCCAGCCCCACCCAAAGGTTCTGTCCCCAGAGGTTTTTAGTAAAGTTTTGGGAACCACCAGGAGGCCCATACTGGAAAAATGGAGGAACAGTATGGATGCAAGAGATAATGCAGGTAACCAGGATCCAGAATGTGCAGGGTCTTATAGGTTAACAAACCTATCTTACAGGAGATGCACCACTTAACCAACAGCCAGTGCAGTTCCTGCAGTGCAGGAGTGATATGACTTGACCTAGAAAGGCCTGTCAACAATCTCACAGCTCCTCGGCCCAGTGGTGCTGAGGGTTGAGGTGCTGGGAGCCACACCTCGTGCCATGCTGGCGACCCAGATTCAGATACGGACTCGGGTTGCTGGGGGGGTCAGCAGGGGAGGGAGAGGATGAAGCATCCATAGACAGCTCTCCTCTCCTCGGGGGAGGGCTAAGGGGATGTCTGGCATCCTAGCAGCCCCCGATGGAGATCGGGGGTACTACAGGATGGCCGACTAAGGTGATGGGCAGAGCACGGCAGATGCTGGCAGGATTGCCATGCGCCATGGCATCATTGCACATCACGCTCGGAGGGAGGAGGAGTACGCATGGAACAACAAGCCAAAATGCCCCCTTGTAGTCCAGAAGAGATGATGAGAGCTCCAGGGACACGGTCCACATCCCAAGACTGGCCAGTGCACCAGGAATCCCTCCAGGCACTAACCTGACAGCCAGGTAGGCCCCTTGAGTTTGTAAGGTCACCAAGGGAGGGTGAGCCTTCCTCCGGGTGTACCCGGTGGCTGGGGGACCAGGTCTGCAGGCATTACAGCACACCTCCACTGACCCCGAGGTAGAGGGCATTGCAGTAGTCGAGACAATATGTCACAAAAGCATGTACCAGCAAAGGCAGGTACTCAGGGAGAACCAGAGAACAAATCCGACTGATATTTCTAAGATGGTAAAAATCATTCCTGATGACTGCCGACATCTGAGCCTCAAGTGTTGGTCCTTCATCTAGAATGAAACCTAGATTCTTCACCTGTTGGACAGAGTCAAGATGAGATGTACCAAGCCACAGGTTCACTAACCCTTCTGACACTGCCCTTCCCCTTTTCCTACCTGGCTTAAGCACCAGTACTTCAGTCTTGTCAGGACTGAGCCTCAGCCAGCTCGAGGAAATTGTGCCTTGAATCTTGACCAAATGCTGGTTCAGCATGTCCACTGCCCTCCAGTCCTGGTATGCAAAAGACAGATAGAACTGAATATCATCTGCATAGTAATGAAACCCAACTCCATAGTGCCTGATGATCTTGCCCAGGGGTCGCATATGCACTGAAAACAACATGGGTGACAGGACCAATCCCTGGGGTACCGCACAGTGCAGGTCCCTTGGGTGCAATGAGAAATTACTCATTACCACCCTTTGAGACCTGCCCTAAAGGAAGGACTCTAACCAGCTCAAAACTGTACCAATGAGTCCCTTGTACTCCCTGAGATGGTCCAAGACCAGCCCATGGTCAATGGTGTCAGATACAGAGGAGAGATCTAGGAGAATGAGAATTGATCCCTCTCCTCTATCCCTCACCATGAGCAGGTCATTTAGCACCCTGACCAAGGCAGCATCAGTGCTGAACCTTACTCGAAACCCTGACTGGAGAGGTGAGGCTCAGAAATATCAAAGGTCTCAAGGTGAGCCCCAAGCTGCAACATAACCACCTTCTCAATAACCTTACCTAAAAGCGGTAGGTTAGAGACCGGTCTGTAGTTCGCTAGAACACAAGGTCCAAAGTAGTTTTTTTCAAAAGGGACCTCACCAGCACTCTTTTTAGTTTGTTTATTTGTTTATTTATTTTATCTTTATTTTGGCTGGAAAGACCCCTCCAACAAGGAACGTCCAACAATCCCAGTGAATACTGGACCCAACTGCACAGCATGGCCCACTAGGAGCTGAGTGGGGCCTGGATCCAGTTCACAGTAGGTAGGTCACAGCCCTGAGATCACCCTGATGATCTCCTCCACAGTCACTGGCTAAAACTCACTCCATGACCACTGACAGCCACTGTTACTTCTTGACCCCCCCCACTGTTGGACAGTAACTGTCCAGAAGAGGAGATCCCAGCCTTAATGGAGGACTCCCTGTCCAAAACAAAAAATGAGCAAACTCCTCACATTTTGCAAATGACACAGTTTTTATGGGCTTCAGACAGGCAGGGTGTAAAAGCCCTCCACAGCGCAAAAAAGTTGAGTTGATCGATTTTTCCCAGCTGCAATCTCTCTGGACTGGAATTCTACCTTCTTACAAGAGATTGCCCTTTGATACTCACTATAGTGAATAATCAAAGCCTGCTTGTCCTTCTGAGCCCTGGACCTCCTCCAATGCCTTTCTAACATCTGTCCTTTAGCATTCATTGTCCTTAGCTCACCATCAAACCATGGCAAGCCAAGATGCAAAAGCAAAGGACAAACATGGACTGGAGCTATCAGGTCACAGGCAGAAGTGACAGCCCTGTTATAGGCTGCCTCCACTTCCCCGTACCTACAGCACAAGCCGCCATATACCTGAGGTGTCCAGTACTGCCAGAAAACCCTCAGGGTTCAACCCTCTAAAAGGGCAGTATCTGACTACCTCCACAGGAGAGGGCTATAGAGGTGTGCCCTGAACTCGAAACTGATGGTGCAATGATCCAACCAACTGGATGAATACTGAGGTTCTCCACCTCAAGCTCTGTGTGGAAGACTAGGTCCAACACATGTCCATGCTGGTGGGTTCCAGCAGCAACTTCTTGTGTCGCACCCAGAGCTAACATGCTCTGGAGGAACTCCTGCCCAAAATGCAATAGTTCATCATCGATCCAGGCATTGAAATTGTAGAGAATAATCCACCTTGCTGACTCAGACAGCCAGTCAGTGTTGAACTCCACAATCTCCTGCAGAAAGTCCTCCTCATGCCCAGGTGGATAATATATGAAGAGGACTCCACACCTACCACCTGGTCCTCCATGCATGGACAATGCACTCATAGAATGAGGTGTCCCCCACTGAGAGCACCAACCTTCCCAGCACAGTTCTAAACAAGATAGCTACTCCTCCCCTCTGCGATGCTTCCTTGGGCAGTCTACTACTGAGAAGCCAGATGGCACCACTGCCTCCAAAACTGGATCATTATTGTCACCTAGCCAGGTCTTGGTAAAGAATGCCAGGTTGATCGAGGAGCAAAAAATGAAATCTGCAATAATCATGTTCTTATTACTCAGTGACCTGGCATTGCAGAGCACCACCCGAAGAGGGTGATTACTAATAGCCAGTCCCTCAGCTACCTGTCCACTCAAACTGGTGGATACCTTGGGGACAGGCACCAAAAATCTGCCACTCTTCTTCAAATCCCATCTAATGCCGGGCCACCTCCTGGTTCAAACTATCCCAATCATCTCCTCCACAGCCCTCCTCTCATCCCTTATCCTAATCCTCTTGTGGTGCCTCCTGGAGATCCTCAACCCCCTGCATCAACTATAAACTTCTGCAGGTATGGTAACATCCCAGAAAGGCTGCAAAGCAGGTACAGTAACTGGGATGGGAAGTAACTAACTACCCAGAGGCTCAGGCAAACACATTATAATGATAAAACATGATCCCAATAAAACTAGGAAAAACACACCCACTACCCTTACTCACCCTAACTCAAACAAAACACACATGAATAACAAAAACTAGACTACTAGACAGATTATTAATCTGAAACTATAACGTCTCACCCTTCGAGTCTTAAAATACCTTAAAAGTCCACCTATCCAACACATGCATACCACCATACACACAAAATCCTTCAAATAAATAAACACTCATTCCAACATTAATACCAACTACCTAAATACCATTATAACGAAAACGCATCTCCCAATTGGCCCAGTAGCAGTGCATGCCCGTGGATTAAATTCTCTATTTAATCCACAGTTTCTCAGAGCAACTCTGTGGTACTGCTGTTGGGACTCGTTAGCTGGTGAAGAAGGAAAAGCTAAAGGGCAGCCATTAAAATTGGAAGACAGTGAGGTGATGTTTTTTTAACCCATATTATAATGCACCACTGTTCCCCAACGTGATACCACTATCTCACAACAGACAGTCCCCTGCTAGTTCACCGATCCACTCCTGTTTGAATAGGTAGCTGCACTGCCACGACCAACTGTCATCCTCATGTCTCAGTGCCCCCCCCCGGGTGGTCAAACAGTTTGTAATGCCACTGTGCTTCAGTTCAAGACAGCGAAACATGGAGCGAGAGAGAGAGAGACCCCCCCCCATGTAGGTCAAAAAGTCTGTAATGCCGCTCATGCCAAAACTAACCCCTTGCTTACTTCAGGCAGCAACCTGTACTATCACCAGTTCTGAAGGGAGCATCACGTATATTAGAGAGCTGCTTCAGTTCAAGAGACTGAGACACACAATAGCTACAGAGAGACACACACCGCACTGCGGGGGTAGAGAGAGAAACAGTGAGCGTGAGCTGCTGCAAAAATCATGGGGAGAGGCACCTGAACAACTGTTTTATGGACAACAAATATCAGACAGCATCTCCGGACTCTATTTCTGGCATTTGTATGTTTATAAAATACCTGACATATACATGTAACCCCCTTGTTACCCGGGGTTACTAGAATCCCAGTAAGACTTAGTGGTAGGCAGAGAAGGCAGCTTGTGAAACTCCAGTTAAATGGATTTCACACTGTCTCACTCTGTTCTCAGTTTCAGCTGAGACTGAGGGATGACATCACCATAGAACTGTCGCAGCTGCATGAGCCACAATGGAATCTGCAGCAGAGAGTTGGAGTAGAATGTTGGGAGGTTTGAACAGTAGTCTGTAGGTCAGTTGGAGTTTGGAGCTTGCTGAGAGAGCAGCACAGCAGCTCTGTGTAGGCTTTTGAAGCCTCAGCCCTGACATAGGGCTACATTCAGAAAAAAGGTGTTTGTTTCCACCAAAAGAGAGACACAGAAGATAGTTTGAAGTAGTGGAGACCGCTGATTCGTGTCTCAGTGCCCCATCCCTCAGGGGATGGGGCAGGAAAGGGTTTCCTGCATATTCCAGGGGCAACACCCTGTTTTTTTCTGCTAGTGGAGAAGCTGCCTTATTTGTTCAAGAGTTTTTGGAAAACAAGAAGATTTGTGAATCGCCTGTGGGGCACCTGCAACCGGAGGGTGAGTTTCTGTTCTTTCTAAAGGGCCCATGTTTTCACCCTGGGACTTATGTGATAGTGGAGATTGGACTACTGAAGTAGTGGGAGGCCTAGAGTAATAGGCTTAGCCAAAAGTAAAAGTATATTCAAGTCCAGCACTTATGGGAAGTCAAGACATGTAGAGGAGATGTGACATACATCTACCCAGTAATCTACATTGCCAGGCTTTCAGAAAAGAGTTGTTTAGTTTCCAGAGAAATGGCCGGGTATGGATTGTGGGAGCTGGAGGTGGGAGACCCACCATCTTTAGTGACCAGGTCCACCTCTACGGATTTGCTCTGTGGATTTCTACTTTGCCTCATGCACTTGGCCAGTGATGAGGGAAGTACCCAGACATGGGATTGGAAGGAAAATTCCCTCTAGGAGTCAAAGGCTCTAAGGTGGTTTGGGGAGCCACAACAGGAAAATTGGTTCATTTCCCAAAATGGACCATGGATCAAGTGGCCGGTGGAGGAGCCGGGCCAGTGGGGAAAACCCAAGTAGTGTACAAGTTGGGCTGTGTACCCAAAGCTGCGTGCAAGTCAGGGCTACGTGCCTGGTGGGTTCAGAGCCTGAGGGCTGGAAATGTGAATAAGTGTTCGGTTGTCTCTAATCTGCATTACCAGGAATGTAGCCCCGTGGGGGTCCGTCTATGCTTTGTTTGCTCAGTTTGGATGTGAATAAAAGCCACACTGTAGAATCCCATTCCTGGTTTTGGACATTACAGTTATTGCTTCCTGTGTTCAGATTTACTTGGGTGCCCCTGTGCAGAGTAGCCAAACCTAGGCCCCCTGTGCCGAGTAACCTCATCCTCCCTGAACCCAGTCCCCACCAGGTACTGTTGTCAGCTTCAACAGCATGCCACCTGTTGATTTTGTAAAAAGACAGGGGTCCGGGGGTTGCATATATTAGTTCTGTAGACTACTTTTCAAGTCGGCAGCATACAGTCACTTTTTCCCTACTGAAATGGAAAAAGCACCTCTGAGTATTTTTCTGTTTGTTTGTTTTTAAACATAATCCATGTTATAATGCAATAACCCACTCCAGGGTACGGGGTTATTGGGATTTAATCCACACCCCGGGTGCTGTGAGGGCACAACAATGCATCCAGGGTGTGGATTAAATCCCAATAACCCCACATCCTGTCATGGGTTTTTGCTTACTTAACCACCCAACTACTCTAAGACAGTTTTGCCCACAAAATTATAGCGGCCAATAAAGAGAACCCATAAACCAAGGTGTATAGTGCCAGTAGTCCCAAGCAGAATAGATACCAAACAATAGCAGTTTGAAAGTTCCTGAGTCACAGAAAGAATGGACAAGATTTATAGATATATTTCCAGTTATTCTGTAAGCAGCTCATCCCTGTACTGAGAACTGTGGCTAATTGCAACATGGTGACTGACAATATTCATTCTATGGAGGAGAGGACACCTGGGTGTTGTGATGGAGACTTCCCCTCCAAACAATTATCTAGCCTTCTGATGTTGTGTTGTAACCTTCAGCCCACATAGACTACATTTTCCTGGCCTGATGATCACCTAAAAATAATCGAAAATGTATTAATTTTAAATACTAATGTTACTTTAGAGCACCTAAAGATTTGCTGATTACTCCTACTATTACTTCTCACCTCCACACCCACACACAGGCACACACACACACTACTTAGTATGATTCCATTTTTCTATTGATGTCTGTCGATATAGTCAAATCACCTAACAGTACACAACAGTTATGTAAATAATGCTCCACACAGGCACATGGGCAATGTTATGAAACAGAATTTCCATCATTTGGAGTTTATGAGTAGTCCACAGTAAAGGCAAATGGTAGTAGAAACTCAATTAATTAAGATTATATTGATAAACTGCATTCATTATTTATTTATTAAGCAACCACTGCCAGTTTAATCTTAATTACCCATTGTCCACTTTGATTTACAGCATATACGCAGCAATTAGAAGCTGCAATTTACTCTAAAAGCAAAGTAAGACACAAAGCTCAGCAGAGCTGTCGCTTTTTAAATTGCTTTCTCTGGAAAGTGTAATAACTTAGGATTTCTTGAACACTCAGCAGAAACCTAACCACAGTAACAACACTGTGTGCTATAGAAACTAATTGTACTCATCAAATAATCTTTTGTTCTGGTCTTCTTGCATCACCCAAATGTCTCCCATTTGGCTTTTTGCATAACAATCTAATCTTATGATCTATGACCATGAATATGATAGCATGTTTTTCTTTAGCCTATGGAATATGAGTCCTTTGGGAATTTACCAGCTAAACCATTACCAATATTCTTTCCCTCCAACTCCAATAGGCATCACAAAGCCCAGCTATGTTAGAAATAATGTGGAAATTGCCCTATGTAAAGATGGTGACATAAAAAGTGTCACATAGTAATTGGCCAACACTACTGTAGCAACCTATACATTTTATGGAAAATGAACACTAGAAGTTCAGCTTTG
The DNA here is from genome assembly GCA_016271365.2 of Neoceratodus forsteri. Lineage (NCBI taxonomy): Eukaryota > Metazoa > Chordata > Ceratodontiformes > Ceratodontidae > Neoceratodus > Neoceratodus forsteri. Next base: position 492,690,522 of record CM028136.1, read on the forward strand.
GACCTTAAACTGGTTTGCTTTTATATTTTCATTTCAAACATGCAAGTTAACTACGTGTAGTTGTGTCTTTATTTCTTGTGTATTTATTAGGTCCCATTTGGATTAAAATATCTTTTATAAGGGAGGCTAGGGTAAGAGGTGTGCTCATTTCACATGCTTCCATAGTAATCCATATAGTGCATTTTTTTTTATTTTTACTTTTTTCTTTTTGCCTTTACAGAACTTGACAAAAAAGAAAATAATATTCCCAAAACGAAATCTCATTGCAGAAATGTATGTAGCAAATTAGCCTCCTAGTGTAACCCCTGAAAATCAAATCATTTGGTTGTACCACATACAGATGTATCAGTTGTGAAATATGTGTTGCATATAGTAGGTGATATATTTAAGGAACAACACTGTATTTGAAATGGGTCAGGCAGGAAAGAGCTCTTACATGTTAATTTCTACGTTTCTAGCCTAAGAAATAATGTAAAGCTAACTCTTCCCATAGTCAAAGCGATTTGGTATTCAAGTGTTAAACTTCAAAAGCAAGGCATGCTGTAGCAGTGCCTTCAGGTTTACTAATACACATTTACTACTATTTTAAAACACTTGTCCTGCTTTACCAAGAAATACCAGATCACAGAGTGTGGTAATACTACAGGTAGTGTATAAAGCAGTTGTCCGTGATGTAAAAACAAAAACAAGGTGATGCATCAGCATGTGGTCTGAAAGCAAAACAAAATGGTTATAGTAAATGCGTGCTAAAAATAGAAAATAGAGTTAAAAATATACGTTTTGACCTTAGGTCTTCTTCAGAAAATATCTAAATGAGAAAAAAACAAAGTTGGTGTAGATGGGAGGTAAAATAAGGGATATATATGTGGGGAAAGAAAAAAGGGGAGGCTCAGGGAGTAGAAGTGATAAATGACAAGATTAAGAGAGAATCTGTGAAACAAAAAGGTGATGATGGGAAAGACAAAGCAAAATAGGAGTGAAAGAGTTAGAGAAGTCCCCGGTGGGGAGGGTGGGGGACTAATTCAGCAGTAGCTCAGTATGTACAGTACTAAACCAGCAGTTCTCAAATCTAGGTCACTAGAAAATGCTAAATTGTCCAGTTATTGAATGGGAAGGAAATTACTTTTTTTGTTACTATTGATGTACCTTTGAAATTGCAGTGTGCCAATACCTGAGCTAGGTTTGCATTTGTGGGCACTAGAGAACCGCCGGACAAGATGACTGCCTAGGACTCTGACTTCCACACAGTCCATTCTTCCATCCATCAACACCCAACGCTAAAAGCCACTAAACACGCATTCAAATGTTACTCAGTCATAGAGTTCATCATGCCAGTCATGTCGGTGTTGTTATTTTCTAATTTGAGCTAAATTGCAAAGTTATTGTCATCTGAAACACTGGAGGAAGTCTTGATGAAAAGAGTGATAATAGTGGGGGCCACAAGACAAATTGCAGTGGGGATAATGGACTTCTTGGAGATAAAGCAAATACTTCAGGTATTAATAAATGTTAGTCCTGCCACTAGAAAATCTGTATTGGATGTAGAACAAAGGGCTAAAGCTAAAGAAATAAGGATTGCTCACTCAGAGATGTTCATCAGCTAGGTCAAATCAAGGGCAGCATCCTGTGGGGACAGAACAGAATTTCTTGAGGGACAAGTGCAGTTACTGTGGACAAAGGTGGACAACCTGAGAATCAAGGTCATCAGAATGATATCTGGATTATGGGAGTCCCAAAGGGATCAGAGGACAAAGAAATTAATCTGTTCATTCAGTCCATCATACCTAAAGTCTTGGAGTACTGCTAGGGCTACCTACTCAAGGTAGCATGGTCCTACAGATTGCTGATGCCATAACCAAGCAGACGGTCCCCCCATCCTATACTGGCACATTTTCTGAGGTACTCCATAAAAGATCAAAACCTGCAGATGGCTAGAGAAAATGGCTCCATACATTGGAACAGCCACTGCATGTACTTGTTCCGGGACTTTTCTGAAGACCTAGTGGACAGAAGAAAAGCCTTCACCCTGATCAGATGAGACCTAGCACAAACTAAGATCCCATATAATATGAGATACCCGGCAATGCTGCAAGACTTCTAGTCAGAAAAATGGCACAGTTTCTTGAATACACAAGAAGCAGACCAATTCCTGTCAAGCCATAAGAAAATGGCTGGGGAAAAGCTCACTTCATCTTTCTACAGGAAGCACACTTATCCCCAACTGAACATGTCAAGTTGTCAAACCTTGGGTTTGGGGCTTCTGCCATCTCTTCATATAAATTTGGGCATCAGAGGGGCACTCTGGTATTAGTCCCCAAAACAGTCCCCTTTGAGCAGCTTGACCATTTAGTGGACAGGGATGGTCATTATGCCTTACTCAAGGGGCACTATAATGGCTCCTTTATCAACTTGCCATCCATTTATGCCCCTCCAGGGGTTGATTCACCTTCTAGTGCAACTTTTTTCTCACCCTAATGGAGTGGGCAAAAGGTATTTTAATTTGTGGAGGTGGTCTGAATTTAACCTTTAATCCACACTTAGACTCCACCTCCAGACACCATAAAGGAAACATAAGGTGGCTAACCAGGTTCATAAACTTCTAGCCAACCTGGGCTACCTAGATGTCCGGCACCAATTGAATAGTAAGGGAAAAGATTTCACCTTTTATTCAGCCCCTCACCATATATATTCCCACATTGATTATTTTTTTTACCCTTAAAGAGACAACCAGGCTGATAGTAGACCAAAGAATGTGAGACTTTACATTGTCAGATCATGCGCTGATTTTTCGTAAGCTTAAACTCATCACCTCCTGTAAGAAAAAATTACTCACCATAGTAATCTTGTTTCTTCAAAGGGATCACTCATTATTATTAAATGTAATGCAGTCAGCCTCCTGTGTTGAACTGCCCGGAGAGATGGAATTTTATGTAAATTATGGAACTCTCAGTTGGCTCATGCCACTTTCAAACTGCTGCCCTAGCAACTGTTGCACTCTGAGTGCTTCAGATTCTTACGGAGCCTAACTGGGTAAAAGACCCACTAGCTAAAAATTAACAAACCTTAAAAATAATATTTTTTGCCCTTTCAGGTCAAAACATCTTTAACCAACAAACCTAAGAAAACTGAGACCACATGGACACCAACTGGCTAAACAAAGTGAGTCTCTATCTTAACTTATATAGGAGAAAGAAAGAACCCTAATGCAGGGATGCAGAGCAACTTCTATATAGGTTCTAGTAGGGGAGGTAGGGAGGGTATTTAATCATAATGAGTGATCCCTTTGAAGAAACAAGATTACTATGGTGAGTAATTTTTTTCTTCTAACCCCAGAAATCACTCATTATGATTAAACTTAATGCAGACTACCAAGCAATACCTTTGGAGGTTGTGAAGAGAACCTATTTTGGAAACAAGCTCTGCAGTACTGCTGTACCAAACCTAGCATCACCTCTGGATTGCAAGTCCAGGCTGTAATGCTTTGTGAAGGTGTGTACTGTTTTCCATGTAGCTGCTTTACAGATTTCCAATAGCGGAATTTCTCTTGAAGCTGCTAGTGAAGCAGCTGTGCCCCTGGTGGAGTGTGCTCTCAGGCCCAGAGGTACCTGTTTACCTACCTTACTATAACAAAACTGTATACATGCCACTATCCAGTGAGCAATTGTATATTTTGTTGCAGCTCTGCCCTTACCAACTTCACCATATGTGAGAAAGAGCTGTGATTGACTTGTCCTATAAGACCTGGTTCTGACAATGTAGTGGCTGAGATCCCTTTTGACATCAAGGGAGTGAAGTATCCTTTCTGGAGAACTGGAGTTGTCTGTAAAGAAGACAGGTAGAGTGATAGACTGATTTAAGTGAAAATCACATACCACCTTGGGAAGGAATTTTCTATTAGTCCTAAGGACCACCTTGTCCCTGTGGAATGAGATGTAGTCCACATCTGTGCACAGGGCTTGTAATTCACTGATCCTTCTGGCTGAAGTAATGGCAACCAGGAAAACAGTTTTCCAAGTGACATACTTCAAATCTGCGGTTGCCATGGGTTCGAATGGTGCATCCATGAGCTTAGCAATGCGAATATTTAGATTCCAGGCCGGAACCGGTACCCTTAGGGGAGGGTGCAGAAGATTAAGGCCTTTAAAATATTTTCTAAATACTGGATGAGAAGCCATAGAACTCTCCTTACCAACTGGCAGGTAAGCAGAGACTGAAGTTAAGTGAACCTTGAGGGTGGAAGGCTTCAGGCCTATGGAATGTAACTGTGAAAGGTAATCTAGAAGGATAGCCAAATCAGCCTGGAAAGGGCTCAAGCCTTTACCTGTACACCATATTGTAAATCTTTTCCACTTACAGGCATATGTCTACTTAGTAGAAGGCTTCCTGGAACCCCTAAGCACTGTCAACACCTGTTCTGATAGATTAAGGTTAGCAGACTCTAAGTCCTCAAGAGCCACGCCTTGAGCCTCAGTGATTTGAGATTGGGATACAGGATCCTACCCTGAAAGGAGGTTAGCAGGTTGTGCCTCCTGGGCAGATGGATTGGGGAAACCACTGACAGAGACAGCAGAAGAGAGTACCAGTGCTGTCTTGCCCAATCCGGAGCCACCAGTATCATTTTTGCTGGTTGAGACCTCAATTTCAGTAGGGTCCTGAATATCATGGGGAAAGGAGGGAATGCATACAGAAATTTCCCTGTCCAATCCAGGGTCAAGGCATCCAGGGGGATTGTGCCCCTTAGAGGAGGCCTGCAACAGTACATTGGAAGCTGGTGGTTTTCTGGGGAGGTGAAGAGATCCACCTCTGGAATGTCCCATTTTCTGAAAATTGTACTGCGTACCTGAGTATTCAGGCACCACTCATGGTGGTCCTGACTTATCCTACTTAAAGAGTCTGCCAGCACATTGTTCTTCCCTGGAAGATGTATGGCTGACAGGGATACTCCCATGGAGTATACCAGGGACCACAGTCTCATTGCTTCTGTACACAGTAGATGTGACCTGGTACCTCCTTGCTTGTTGATGTAATACAAGGTTGTGGTGTTGTCTGTTCTGACTTGCACCACCTTGTTTTGCAGGTAAGGAGCAAATGTTTTTAAAGCCAGGTAAACAGCCCTGAGCTCCAAGAGATTTATGTGTAACAAAGACTTCTGGGGGAACCATGTGCCACTTGCTGTGTGCTCTAACATGGGTGCCCCCAGCCTAGAAGAGAGGCGTCTGTTGTGAGGATTACTGAAGGCTATTCCCTTATAAAAGGCACACCCACCCTGAGGTTGTGCTCATCCAGCTACCATTGTAAGGCCTGGACTAAACTTTCTGTGACTGGAACCAATTTGGACAAAGGATCCGTCCTTTGAGACCAATACTGTCTGAGATGGAACTGAATATCTCTCATTTGAAATCTGGAGCCCATTACCACTGCCATGGCAGATGCCATGTGGCCTAGTAACCTGAGAAATTCTCTGGCTGTTCTGGGTCTCCCAGGGACAAAGAATTTTGCAATCTGCAGAATGCTTGTTGCCCTGTCCTGTGGCAGGAGGGCTCTGCCCTGTCTGGTATTTAGTTCTGCTCCAATAAACTCCAGTACCTGGAGTGGTACCCGTTGAGATTTTTCTTCATTTATCAGAAATCCCAGGGACTCTAGTGTGGATTTTGTGAGTGCCAGTGACTGTACTGTACGCTGCAGAGATTGTCCTACTATTAACCAGTCATCCAGGTAGGGGAAGACTGTTACACCTTATTCTCTCAAAAACTCTACCACCACTGATAGGCACTTTGTAAAAACACTTGATGCCGAAGTTAGCCCAAAGGGGAGAGTTGCAAACTGATAATGGCCTGAAGCCAATCTGAATCTCAAGAATTTTCTGTGAGAAGGTCTGATGGGCATATGGAAATAAGTATCCCTTAGATCTAGGGAGGCTAGTCAGTCTCCCTTTTGCAAGGAAGGAATGATTATGGCAAGACTGACCATTTTGAACTTTGGTTTCAAAATGTGCTTGTTCAGAAGTCTTAGATCCAAAATAGGCCACCAATCCCTGTTTTTCTCCCTTATGAGGAAGTATCTGGAATAAAAACCTTTTCCCCTGCTTATTAGAGGCACTACCTCTACTGCTTTGATTGCTAGCAGATGTTTTACCTCTGCTTCCAACAAAACCCTGTGTGCAGCTGTTGCTGGAGAAAAGGTTCTTGTTCTCAGCTTTGGGAATGATTTGAAACTGAGTGCCAAGCCCTGGCTCACTACCTCCAGCACCCACTAGTCTGTGGTGATGGACTGCCAAGCGTGAAGGTAATGAGCCAGTCTGCCACCTGCTGGTGGATCTGTAATAGGGGATGCAATCTGCACTAGCCCATCAGGGATTCTGTGCAGGCTGTGCCTGAACCTGTGCTGCAGTAGCTGCTCTTCTCATGGCTCTCCTGCCCTTCCTCTAAAATAACCTCTAGCTTGCTGCTGAGGCTGGGAGGCTTGTGCCTGAAAGAAAGGTCTGGGATAAAAACCCTGCCCCTACCTCCCCTACTTTGGGATCTATAAGAGGTGAAGGGCCTATACTTGGAATTGCTCTGATAGGTGGATTTATATTCCTCCACCTTTTTCATGTATGCCTCAGTTTTATCCCCAAACAAGGAGTTGTTCTCCAGTGGGAAATCTATTGTTTTGGCCTAGGTGTCCAAGGTTAGGTTGGTGGCTCTAAGCCATGCAAACCTTCTGAGTGAAACTGACAAAGCCATTCACCTGGATGCAGTATCATTGGCATCCACTGCCACATGAAATTGGTACCTAGTAGCATCAAGTGCAGCCCTTGCTGTATCTTGTAAGTCTACAGCCACTTCACCTGGGACCCTATCAGCTAAAGCTAGAACAGTGTTCCATAGAACTTTTTGGTACTGCACTGAATATGCCATGTAACTGGCCTGCCGAACTAATAGAGGCAGCCATGTGCCCTTTCTTTCCCATAGCATCCATTTTTCTTGAATCTTTGTCTAGTGAATGGGTAGCCAATGGGATCCTGGCCTTGTCACAGGCAACAGTTTGGACTACTCCCTCAGGATCAGGATGTGTAAATATTAAATCAGCTGTAGTTCTGTCCAGCTGGTATTTCTTGTCAGCTTTCTTATCCACACCAGGAAAAGAGGTTGGAGTTTTAAAAATCTGCACTGGAGCCTTCTTTAAAGATTTATGCATGGGCAGAAGTAAACGTTTCATGGGGGTTAACCCCATCATTTCTAGAAAGTCTGCCTCCTCCATATTCTCCTCTGTTTCCTGAAGAGGAATGTTCAGGGTTTCCACCATGTTCTTAACAAAAGCATAGTGGGAGGAGTATTCCTCAGGACCCCCTGGGAGGAGATTCAAACTCTTGATCAGGAGAAATCTCTGGATCTATAGGTTCCCCTTCAAAGTCATCCTCCTCCTCCTCCTCCTCCCCAAACAATTCCAGCACTTCTTGCCTTGCTGAGGCTGTAGAAGGAACCGGGGCAGTCGGTGTAGGAACAGGGATTGCACCCTGTAGGGCTTGTAATATTTGTAATGCCTTAGCAATGTCCTCAGCCAAGAACATAATATGCTTGTCTGCTGGGAGCTCCTTAGCCTTCTTGGCCGGAGGCAAGGCGACATGTTTTTCTTTACACTTTTACTTTAATGGAACAGTTTCAGTGCCTGTTTCCACAGCCCTTTTTGTTTTACCTTGTTCAGATTTATCTGAACTCCTGTCAGGATCCTTGGCTTTACCTTTATCCTTTTTGTGGGAGGAGGAAGAAGCAGAATTATCCCCAGAACCAGAAGCCATCTCTTCCAAAATTTTAGAACTTTTCTTTAATGTCTTTGGGCAAAAGGTCTTACAAATATCACAATTGGCAAATATGTGACTTATACCAAAACAAGAACTACAGAGAGAATGTCTGTCTGCTTTTGCTATAAGTTGCCCACAAGAGTCACAACATTTAAAACCTGTGGGTCCTGTGTGTTTTTTAGGTTTATCCAAATGGACCTCTGACATTTAAGCTAGGCAAAAAAGATTACTTCAAAACACCATTATTTAAAGTAACTCGGAACCGGAGATTACTTTAAAATAACTACCACTAGTGGTTCCTGGAACCGAGCGCTATTCGGTTCCTGAAGAAAAAGGAACCGAGAAAATTACTAAATTTGGAAAAAACTAAAGCGGTTCAGGGAACCGATTGCTAAATCACTCTAAATAATGATAAATTGAGATAGGAAACCTTTAAAATAGATGCGGAACCCTCGGTTCCAAGGGACCGTGAGGGAACCACGAATATAAATAAAAAACTACTAAAACACTAATTCTACTATACTAAACAATGTTTCTAAGGCAGCAATTTAAAATTAAACTGAAAATGAGTACTTATCTACAGATAAACTTTAGTCAGAGACAGTTCAAGGAGAGCTCTCTGGGACGTCCTTACTAGGCAGGCAGAGTAAAGAATCTGAAGCACTCAGAGTGCAGCAGTTGCTAGGGCAGCAGTTTGAAAGTGGCATGAGCCAATTGAGAGTTCCATAACTGACATAAAATTCCATTTCTCCGGGCAGTTCAATACAGGAGGCTGACTACATTACGTTTAATCATAATGAGTGATTCCTGGGGTTAGAACAATACTTTCTGGAGACTGAATGTTTCTTTACTTCCGGATAAGGACATCAAAACCTCTATCAGAGAAAATATTCAGCAAGCAATACAGGAAAATGATGCTCGGGGGGGGGATTCTCCCACTGTACTATGGGATACCACTAAGGCCATTATAACAGGGAAGTTCATTGAGCTCTCTTCCCCCAAAAAGAAACTTCAAGAAAGTTGGACAGAATTACTTGCTGCAATTCAACAAAGAGGAAAATAGATAAACAATGGGAATGTCACCTTTCCCATCTTAAAAGGGAACTGGATTCGATCATCGATTATCATGTACAGCTAAAATTACATTTTCTTAAACAGAGTTACTACAAGGGGTGCCCTAGATCTGTAAATTTATTAGCAGCCAAACTCCGTATCCAATGGGCTAAGGCCACCATCTTGACTATTCTTCACCTGGTAATGAAAAAAAAGCATAATTAGCCCCCATTATGGAAGCTTTTCATTCTTTTTATTCGGAATTGTATAAACCTACAGCCCCTCAGAACAAAGTAGTATTGGATTCATTTTCACAGTGACTCCAGTTACCTCAAGTTACCACGAGCCCAGAATGAGATTCTCCAGGCCCCAATTACCCATTCGGAAACTGACAAGGAAACTGGCAATTTAAAAATGGGTAATGTCCATGTATCCCTGCAGAATTTTATAAACAATTTAAAGACTCGCTTCTTCCCTTACTCTATATAGCATATAATGCTGCCAATAGTGAAAAGAGTCTTCTGGCACCCTCTTGGTCTCAGGCCATTATTTTGGTGTTCTGAAGCCTTGGAAGGACTCCTCTAACTGTGCCTCTTATAGATCAATTTCTATCCTCAACACTGACTATAAAATGCTTATTTCTATCTATGCCAGACACTTGCAAAAAATAGTCCTATAGCTTATAAATATAAACCAAACAGGTTATGTCCCTCGTCTACAAACTTAAGATAATATGAGACATATAGTCCATCTGATAGATCATCTCACCAGTACCAATACACCTGCTTTTCTGCTGAGTTTAGACATAGAAAAATCATCTGACAAAGTCTGCTGGTCTTTTAAGAAGGGGGTTCTTGCCAGCTTCAGTTTTACTGAACATTTTTCTAACTTTATCTTGAAAATCTGCACTGCACCTACAGCTAACATCAGGGCAAACAGGAATCTTTCAAACTGTTTCCTCTTGAAGCGGGGAACTAGACAGGGTTGCTCTCTCTCACCGTTCCTGTTTGCCCTCTACATAGAGCTGCTAGCCCAATGCATTCAGTTAAACCCATTGATTAAAGGAATCATTTTGGGTGGCTTCGAACACAAGTTGGCATTGTATGCTGATAACGTTTTACCTTATTTAACAGATCTGGAAAATGTTCTTCCTGAACTTTTTCGACAAATACAGATTTTCTTCTGATCTATCAGGCTATATGATTAACACCAATAAAACAGAGGTTTTGGTCTTCTCACATGAAGTATCTCGAACCTTGCAGCAAACCTATCCCCTGAAATGGGACCTCCCTGTAGGGGAGTGTGGGATAACAGATGGACACAACACAGGTATTACAGTTTAACACACTGGTTCGTGCAATGTTTATTAATTCAGAAATAATAAATTATAACTTCACAAAAAATAGTAGAACAATAGTGGCAAACTTCCTTCAGTTTCCACCAGAAGTATCCTTGGCATAGGTATATGCCCCACTTCAGAACAATGATGCAGTAACAGACCCGTCTCACCGTCCTTCACTAGTTAGCAGCTACTAACTCACTAACCCAGTACTGGGAGTTGGCAGCCCTTCTATACCTGCCCTGTAGTTAGTCATGTGCTTCTGATGTAACATTTCTTTTAACTTTTTAGACAGGCTTCCTTTTTAATTTAAACAGAGTTGAGAATCCTAGATTTGATCTCTTAATTTGGAAGGTATCCTATTGTAGTAATAATCCCCTTCCTAGGCAGAAAATACCTTTATTTCAGGTAACTTTCCCTTCCTCCAACATGACTGACAGACTGTCCCATATAAAAGGGGTCCTCAGAGGCCACTGCCACCCTATAGGGCTCAGTTCAGACAGAAGCTCCCCCTGGTAAGTAGAAAATTCTTGTTCTTTAGTGCAGCTGGGATCAGGGAAAACAATGCTATGCTGGGTCTTTTTATTCTTTAAAGCTAAAGTCACCAGTTTCTCAAGTAAGGCATACATTTTATTTTATTCACATTTTGAAGCAGGTAAATAAGGTCTTATTTAAATAGGGCAATGTCAGGGCACCTTAAGAGACTTCCAATAAATTATCCTGGTTTATTTTATATTATCTGCATATTTGCATTTATGCTTGTTTGTTCTATAATTGGGGTTCCAGGAGCATTTCTTTTAGCCTGTTCGGCACAGTTCTGACCCTATTTTCTGGGTGACAGTAACAGTACATAGGAGCAGCAGGATTGGAAAATACAACCACAGGGGCTGGAACTGTGCCAGGAAATGCATGTAGCGTGAAGGGAGAGAGAGAGAGAAGCATAGGGCACAGGTACTCTCTCTCTGTACTGTATTTATACAAAGGCTGTGTTGTACTTTTTAAAAGGGGTCTTCCAACAATAAAAACTCCAACCTAAGTAGCAGCTCTCAGGCAGATTTTCACTTAGCCACTATCAAATTCCTAAAAGTGCTGAGGAGCTTATCAGGAGTGGCTTTTCTGTGGTGGTGCAGTCCTTACCATAACTGTTATACTGCAGCTGCTGAACAAAAGCTCTGGTTTAAAAATTATAAAAGAGAAGGGGTTTTATATCCCCTGATGGCACAAAATAAATTAGCGGCCATACCGCAATGTTTTAATCATTGTCATGAAGTCGCTGACACAAATTAAGGGAGGGACCTGCCCAAAAAGCTGTTCCATTTTCTCATTCGAGAAAAGGGCTCAGGTAATTATAAGACACAGCCCTACATATTATTTCTTATATTTCTTCTACTACATACATATACAAACATGTGGATTTGGGGTTCAAACATGGAGCAGCGAGGGGGTCACATGGGTACATAAGAGAAAAAGAGGATGCCACTCCATTACTTAGCCAGAGCCACTCACTCTAGAAAGCTTAACCAAATGCATTGCTCAAGCATTACCAATACCTAGCAAGGGCTTTTAATATCTCTGCATCGGTAGTTTGATTCAGACATTCAAACAACATGAAGTCTTGCTGTATTCTGACAGTAGCAGTGAGTCCCAACCTTTGAACTGCCCCAGAGATGAAAGAGTTAACTTTCCATGCCAGGCATGGAACGCTGAGCTCGAGCTCGGTTGAGACTCTGTCTGTTGTTGCTTGAAATCAAACCGTCAGATTCTTTACTCCACCTCACTGAACAGTCGCTCCGGAGATTTCTTCTTCTGCATGGTTCAATTTGTCAAAGTACCGTTTTTCTCGGTTTTCGACCAAATTTAAACCGCAACCTATCAGTTCAATCTCTGTCTGTGGTATTCGTGAGTACTAGATAGGTTTATATTGTTTCTATTCTGTGTGGAACTCGTAAATGGTTCATCGGTTCGGTTTGAACCGATCGAGTTGCTAAAAAATCTTTATTTTACATTTTAGAGTGTGGTTAACGGTTCTTATCGATTCTAAAAAAAACGGATTTCATTATGGTTTTTTCCACGAACCGTGACACAGTCATGAACTGATAAGAGGGTATTGCCTGGCAGATTGCCATTAAAAGAGTAAGTTTGGTTAGGACTGGCACAATGTCTGAGAAACCCAAAAGAAAAACCGGGCACACTGGGTTTCAACACTGCAATGTGTGTGGGGAAGTCTTTGCCAAGGCTGATCCCCACACCACTTGTGTTTATTGTCTTGGGTTTGACCATCTCAATGTAGACTGCCAGATTTGTAAAAATTTTCCTGCAGCTACCCTAGAAAAATGAGTTGGTAGGCTCAGGGAAAGGGAGACCAAAAAGTCCGCTGAACCGGATGGCCAGCCCGGTTCGGTTCAAACCGAACCAGAAGGAGTGCCCTCTGACCAGGGCGATACTTCTTTGGGCAAAAGGAGATCCGATTCTGAGGAGTCAGTTCCATCTAAGAGAACAAGAAAGGAAAAATCAGCTGGTGTGGGTCCAAAACTTTCTTCTCCAACCGCTGAAGAGATAGCCAAAGCGATAACAATCGTGCAGTCGCTTTCCCTGGTTCCGACTGAACCGGCAACATCAGGGAGGCGCTCGGTTCGGCCGCTTCCACTGGTTCAAGAGTATGACTTAGAGGAATTTTATGAACTGGAGGAGGAGGAAGAGGAATATGAGGAAAGTGAATGTGGCTTTGAAAGTCTGGATGTGCCCATTGACCCGGACTTCTCCCCAGACAGACCTTCAGGAGTGTCTCCTCCTAGGCTTTCTGAGTCCCCCTCTCATTTCATGTTTTATAAAAAAGTGGCTGAAACCCTCCAGCTTCCTATGGAGGAAGCTGTGGATGACCAGGAGGAGCCTGACTATGTGGAAATAATGGATATCCCAGAGTTTAGGAGGCTGTCTATTCCCTTACACAAATCTTTTGGGAAACAGACATTTAAGATTTTAAAGACTCCTAACACTATACCTCCTGTGGATAAAAGAATGGACAAGAGGTATACACTGTCAGGCTCAGATACGGAGTTCCTTACACAACAATGCAGCCATGTTGGGGTAGTGAAGGCTGCAGCCTGTGACAAGGCAAATATTCCCTTGGCTTCCACACCCCAGACAAGGACTCCAGGAGGATTGATGCCATGGCAAAGAAACAATACATGGCAGAATCCTTGGGACTCAGACAGGCCAATTATATGGCTTATACTGCTAGGTATCAGAAATCCAGATGGGACACTGTCATGGCTTTAGCAAAACAGGTCCCTGGCCAGCTTACCAAGGAGCTGGAGCAGGTGGCTGCTGATGGTATTGAGGCATGCAAGGTGCAATTCCATGCTGCAGTGGACTCAAATGATGTGTCATCAAGAGTCATGGCTACATCTGTGGCACGTCGCAGAATGGCTTGGCTCAGATGTACTAGCCTGTCACAGGATACCCAGACTAAGGCCATGGATTTTCCTGTTGTGGGTAATTCTCTGTTTCGGGAGCAAACAGCAAATTACATGAAGAAAATGGATGAGTATAGGACCACCTATAGGAGTGCACAGGCCAAGGAAAGGCAGGCCACTCCTCAAAGGCAGCTTCCCAGGGGCAGGGGCAGGCCTTTTCATAGGCCTTTTTACCAAGCCCAGGCCTCTTCTTCTACTTATGCCCAGAGGGGGTTCTTTAGAGGGAGAGGCAGAAGGGGTACAAAAGCAGCCCTGCTTCCACCCCTCAGCCTAAACCCCCTGCCAAACAGGCACCCTAATGGGTTTGCCAGGGCCAATTCTCCATGACCTGTAGGGGGCAGGCTGGCTTACTTTGTCCAGGACTGGATGTCTTTAACATCAGACAAATGGGTCCTGGAAGAAGTAAGCCAGGGACTGGTCCTCAGCTTCAAAAAATTTCCAAAGCTGAGAGCCAGATCTTTTCCACCTGCAAATCCCTCAGAGGCACTTGCCTTAGAGGCAGAGGTCTCTTCCCTTCTGGCTCTCAGAGCTGTGGAACCACCCCTTCACCAGGGCAAAGGATTGTACTCCAGGTACTTCCTTACCCCAAAAAAGACAGGAGGATGGCGGCCCATCCTGGATCTCAGATATTTAAACTAGCACCTTTTAAAGCCAAAATTCAAAATGGTGACTCTGGGAATAATTCTACCCTCCCTAAGGCTAGGGGACTGGCTAGTGTCCCTGGACCTCAAGGATGCCTACTTCCATATTCTTATCAGAAGCTCTCATCGGAAGTACCTCAGGTTCGAGCTGCCCTCAGGCCATTACCAGTCCAGAGCAATGCCCTTCGGACTAACCTCTGCTCCAAGGGTGTTCACAAAATGTCTGGCAGTAGTAGTTGCTTCTGTGAGAAGGCAAAGGATTGCCATCTTCCCATACCTAGACGACTGGCTCATAGTAGGCCAGTCCCCAGACCAGGTCAAGTTACACTTACAGGTAACTCAGCAACTGCTCACTTCTCTAGGTTTCCTTCTGAATCTGTCAAAGTCAGTTCTAGAGCTGGTTCAGCTCCTCACCTTCATAGGTGCAGAGCTAGATATAGAAAGGGCCAGAGCCTTCCTTCCCCTGGACAGGGCAAGGACCCTTATCACTCTGACCTCCTCTTTTACTCTACAGGTGTCTCGACCAGCAAGGCATTTTCTGCAGCTCCTGGGGCACATGGCTGCTTCTACAGCAGTAGTGCAGGGAGCAAGATTTCAGATGAGGGACATTCAGTTCCATTTGAGGGCCTTCTGGTCTCAGAAAAGGGACCCTCTGACCAAACTGATCCCAGTGACTCGAACCTTGATCCAGTCCTTGCACTGGTGGCAGGATCTGAACAATCTGAGACAAGGAGTTCCCTTTGTCACTCAGTCTTACTCTCTAATCCTTACTACAGATGCCTCCCTCTTGGGGTGGGGGGCTCACTTGGGTGACCTGACCACCCAAGGGTTGTGGTCCCCTCAGGAATCTCTGCTCCACATCAATCTGTTGGAGCTCAGAGCAGTTTTTCTAGCACTTCAAGTTTTTTCCAAGTCTGTTCAGAACAAAGTTATTCAGATCAGAACAGACAATACCACCACAATGTGGTACCTCAACAAACAAGGAGGCATTTGGTCTACGGCCTTGTGCACAGAAGCGATGAAGTTGTGGTCCCTGGCCTATTCTCTGAACACCTCCCTCTCAGCAGTACACCTCCCAGGCAAGGACAATGTCCTGGCAGATGCTCTCAGCAGGATATCTCAGGGCCATCACGAATGGTCACTGGATCCCTTGATCTTGGAGGTGATATTCTCCAGATGGGGCACCCCACAGATAGTCTTTTTGCAGCCCCAGACAATCATCAATTTCCCCTTTTTTGCTGCAGACCCCCAGTGTTGGGCTCAGTCCCCCTGGATGCCTCAGTTCTCAATAGGGAAGGGAAGTTCCTGTATGCTTCCCCCCTTCCCTCTCCTATTCAAAGTGCTAGTTAAAGTCAGGTCTCAACCCTGCAAGGTGATCCTGATTGCTCCAGACTGGGCCAGACAGCCCTAGTACCCTCTCCTATTGTCCTTATCAGTCCATCTTCCCCTGGCTCTTCCCAGCAATTACAACCTGTTAACTTGTGCTCAGGGGAGGGTTTGGTACCCGAATCTCAAGTCTCTCAATCTCAAGGCCTGGTTCTTGAAGAGTTAGAGTTTGCTGATTTACACCTCTCCCAAGGTGTTATGGATATTCTGAAGGCTTCTAGGAAGCCTTCCACCAGAACCACTTATAATTCCAAGTGGAAAAGATTTTCCATATGGTGCTCTGGGAAGCATATTTCCCCAGAGTCTGCTGATCTGCCCACAGTACTTGACTACATGGTTCATCTCAATAGCTTGGGTCTCAGACCAGCTACACTAAGGGTGCACCTGGCAGCGGTTTCTGCTTTCATTTCAGCAGGTAAGCCCTCTTCTCTTTCAGCTCACCCTGTTTTCTCCAAGTTTTTCAAGGGATTGCTTCATACCAACCCTCCATTCAGGGATCCTGCCCCTGCTTGGGATCTTAATGTTTGCATTACACAGCTTATGCAATCCCCCTTTGAGCCTTTGTACTTAGCAGAGCATAAGTACCTGACTTGGAAAACTGTGTTTCTAGTGGCCATCACTTCTGCCAGGTGCATAAGTGAGTTGCAAGCCCTGTCAGTGGAGCCTAACTTTATCTCCTTCCATAAGGATAAGGTGGTCCTAAGGACTAACAGGAAGTTTTTGCCTAAGGTGGTTTCAGACTTCCACCTTAACCAATCTATGTCTCTTCCCGTGTACTTCACTGACCATTCCTTCTCTGGTGAGAGGAGGCTGCACAGCCTAGATGTGAAAAGAGCCCTTAGCTACTATAGAGAACGCACCAAGGAGCATAGGTTTGACTCCCTCCAACTGTTGCTCACTTATGGTGAGGTAGGCAAAGGGAAACCTGCCACTAAAAGATCCATTGCCAGGTGGATTGTCTCTTGCATACAATTTTGCTATGAAAAATTAGGTAAGATTCCACCCTCAGGCCTGAGGGCTCACTCTACCAGAGGTACAGCTGCTTCCCTGGCTGCGGCCAGGGATATCCCTATTCTAGAAATATGTCAAGCAGCTACCAGGAAAACAGTTCACACTTTCAGCAAGCACTACTCCCTGGACATCCAGGCTAGGAGTGATGCTCGGTTTGGCACAGCTGTGCTTCAGAGCCTATTTCCTAAATAGGTTCTGTCCCTCCTCCATGGAGGTACTGCTTGGTAGTCTGCTACTGTCAGAATACAGCAAGACTTCATGTTGTTTGAAGAAAAAATTACTCACCTTAGTAATGTTGTTTCTTCTAATGGAGTTTTGCTGTATTCTGACCTCTCCCCTCCTTCTCCTCTCAGAACCTTTGTTTTTTGGGATGTGGGTGGGCAGTGGCAGTGTTGGCACTCAAGAGGTGCCCCACCTTTTTTGCTATTACCCTTTCTTTGGGTGAGCGGGTGTTGTGTTATTTCATTTTTGGGTCTCCTGACTTGAGTCTTTGTTTTGAGACCAAAAATTTGTTATTATGTTAGTAGCCAGTTGGCTAGTGTAGGTTTACAGCTTCCACACAGGACCTCAGTGAGTTTAGCTCATAAAGATCTGACGGTTTGATTTTAAGCAACAACAGACAGAGTCTCAACCGAGCTCGAGCTCAGCGTCCCATGCCTGGCATGGAAAGTTAACTCTTTCATCTCCGGGGCAGTTCGAAGGTTGTGACTCACTGCTACTTTCAGAATACAGCAAGACTCCATTAGAAGAAACAACATTACTAAGGTGAGTAATTTTTTCTTCTATTTCACCAACCACCTTGTATCGTGGTATTATTTATAGTTCATATACATAAGCAAAATATATCCTAGGATTACATTATGCCATGCACGCATGCTTTGCAGAGAAAACAAGAAGGTATCTAGCATGTTTTTTTTATAGCAGAAGGAGGTCACCACTATGAACTCCCTGTATAAGGACCTGGTAAGAAAAGAGAAGCAAAGCAGGACTCTAAAGCATAGACAAGGGGGGTCCAAAGGTGGCCAACCTTATGGACTAGAAAAATTATAGGATAGATTAATAAGAGTAGGACTGTTGCAACAGATTTAAAGATAAAAGAATGATCCTCCGAAGTGGCAGGGATTTCCCTGTCACATTTCCTTCTATTAAATATTTAGAAGTTCACTTGGGCTCCCAAGCGTCTATGCTTTTTTCTTCAAATTATGTTCCCTTAGTAACTATTTTAAAAGCAGATATCAGATGGTGGTCCCTCCTTCCCCTGTCCCTTCATGCTTGCATTCAAGTGATCAAAATGAACATTCTCCCATTGTTTCCTGTATTTATTTCAATGTGTCCCTTACCCTATCCCAAAATGTGAGTTTTCTGTCTGACAGTTGATGCTGCTGGCCTTTCCCTGGAAGGGAAAGAGATCACGGATGCAACAACAGATACTTTACCTTCCCAAGGAACATGGTGGATGGGCCCTCTCATTATTGATTGGATACTGGGTTGCAGCTCAGATGAGAGTTGCCCTATTATGGGGCCATCCCCAGTATACAGTGCAATGGAAAACATAGACCTTAAAAAACAATTTCCACCCCCTCTTCCCACTCTGTTGTTTGCACCCAGACACCTCAACACCCGGCCATGCTCTCTGTTAACAGGTCTATGGACGGTACTTGAGAGTTGAACCTGGGGTACGTCTAGGGGCCACACCAAAAGGATTTTGTGGAAATACATATGGTGGGCATGGGATGAGTCATTCCCCAGAGTCTCCCTTGATCCCTGGTTTAAAGCTCAAGCATATAAGGGTATCCTCTCTCCCTGGCAACTCTTGAAATCAGATGCCATAATTTCCTTTGATACTACTCAACAAATCTTCCACTGGTCCCCAAGCAATAGATTTTGTTATTACCAACTCAGGCACTATATTAATAAATAACACCAGATGGCTTGTTGACAACCTCCAGAGCATCCTTCTTTACCTCCTTTTGAACAACTCTGGAACTCAAAATATGGGGAACTGGCAATTGCCTTGCTATATGCAAATTACATTGCAGATCAAGGATGCTCCTCTGAAATAGTGGGAGCGCACTGGAAGCCTGAGCTTAAAATCCAGTTGGACATGGCTCTGTGGGCCAAGATGTGGAAACACATATAGCGCACCTCCTCATCCCCTACATGGTGGGAATTCACTTGGAAATTATGTATCCATTATTTCTTAGTCCCCCAAATTAGGGTGAAACAGGATACCTCATTTACAGCTTCTTGCTGGTGCCTATGTGGAGAGATGAAAGCTACACAGACACATATTTTTTGGTTCTGCCCCTCCTTGCATCATTTGTGGTCAACTGTTGCCAAATATATTTTGCAAATTTTAGATATTCCTACTCCACTGGGGCCAGAACATTTGCTGTTGGGAGTACCTCCAAAAGACTTAAAAGGCAGGGAAGCCCTATACCTCTGGGCCATTTTGACTGTGGCAGCCACAAAAGCAATTACAAAGAAATGGCTCCAACACAATGCCCCTATGATTAATGAATGGTCAACTATTAAACATCCAATCCAACAATTTGAATAACTAACCTTTATCATGCAACGCAGACTGCTCATGTCCGTCAATAGGTGGACAAGATTTGACCTCTACTCTGAACTTGACATGTAAACCAGTATGAAGTGGATTCGGAACTCTGCTCCTTCTGTTTATTTTCTTGTATATGTTATGCATACTAATCAATGGGTACGTATTACACGTTCTTTTTTCTCTTTTTTTTTCAGTATGGATTAGACTGTACTGTATAACCAAAGCTGCTTACTCAGTCCACTTAGTCTGTCTGCTTCTTCTGTGTACTTACTGCTGTGTTTTTGTCATTTATGCTCAAGATGTAATACTGTTTACACTTTAGTGGCTGTACCCAATACAATGTATTTGCTGCACTGTTTACTGCTGTTCTACTATGTATACTGTCCATTTACCTGGGTTGTCCCCATTTTATTAATTATTCACCATGTTGTGAAACAGTACATTGTTGTATGTACTGACACAAGGCACTTCACTGCACTGCTTACTGCTGTTCTACTATGTATACTGTCCATTTAACTGGGTTGTCCCCATTTTATTAATTGTTCACCATGTTGTGAAACAGTACATCGTTGTATGTAACGACACAAGGCACCTCACTGCACTGTTTACTGCTGTTCTACTATGTTTACTGTCCATTTAACTGGGTTGTCCACATTTTATTAGTTGTTCACCATGTTGTGAAACAGTACATTGTTGTATGTACTGACACAAGGCACTTCACTGCACTGCTCACTGCTGTTCTACTATGTATACTGTCCATTTAACTGGGTTGTCCCCATTTTATTAATTATTCACCATGTCGTGAAACAGTACATCATTGTATGTACCGACACAAGGCACTTCACTACACTGCTTACTATTAGTTGGATCTGCTTATGTACTCTGTCCATTCGACTCGTCTTCACTGTCTTCATGTACCATCTACTTGTTATACTCCCATTACCCTTTCCCCAAGGACGCATCTGGAAATGAGCTCTTCAGCTCAGTATGCCTTCCTGGAGAAACTCTTTAACAAATAAATAAATAAAAATAAATTTTAAAAAGCTACTATAAATGCAAATGGGTATTTGGTAGGATTCAAACTGGTACACTCACAGTGTTCACTAAAGTAGCCTTAGGGAAGGGTGACATTCACAGGCTAGGAAGTGGTGGTACAGTCATCAAAAATAACCTTGAAAGCACTTCTCAGAGATATTTGTAGCAGACAAACATCAATATACATCACAGGCAAATGCATGCTGCAGTGGGAGAAATAGGTTTAAATGGCAGTGGGCAGTGTCATAAATGCACTCCACAAGTCAGGCCCTCTGTCACCACAGCGCCAACCTCAGAGTGCAATAGTGTGAACAGGTAACAGACGGGGTAACCCTCTTGTCTGCTTTGGGTCCAAATCACTTTTAGCCTTGAGTTCTGGGGGGAGTCAAACTGTGAACCTTATGCCAGCATACCCAAATGTACAGGCTCAGACAATATTTTCTTCGGGAGGATGCAATGTATGTTTCGACTAAGGGCACCTAACCAGGTATCCAAAATGAAACCTTTTAACTGTATAAGAGATGTAGGTATTTCTTACCTTTTTAAGCAAGCTCAGTAACACAATCAAGCATTTCAACAGCTGTCGGACTTAAACACAGGTACCTCACATGTAAAAAGAAACTGAGAAGACACCCAGGCAGTATTTCAAAGAAAAGGCTGTTTACTAAAATATGATAAAAACAGGTAACATTAAACACAGAACAATATATCATACATCTTACAATCATGTAAAACAAGAAGGACGTTACAGAACAAAACACTCCTACCACAAAGACTTAATTTATTCTATCTAAGTATTACCTTGTAAGTGTTGTTTAAGTTAGAGAACTTTTGTCTCAGAGCCCAAAAATCATGTGTCACATATCCCAGATACAGAATTCATTACAAGATCCCTCTTCCCACCCCCTTTTGGTGAGTCAGCTAG
Organism: Neoceratodus forsteri; assembly: GCA_016271365.2. Classification (NCBI taxonomy): domain Eukaryota; kingdom Metazoa; phylum Chordata; order Ceratodontiformes; family Ceratodontidae; genus Neoceratodus; species Neoceratodus forsteri. Next base: position 492,711,734 of record CM028136.1, read on the forward strand.
CTCCTCCCTTAGAATTAATTTCTGACATAGTTATCCCCGAGGATGTGAGTAATTACTTTGAGAAATCTGTAACTAGCCATTTCCCAAATATGACAGTCTTTAATCAAACATTTCTCCTTGATGTCCCTTCTCCTTATGTCCTGCTGCTAGTGTGAGCTGAAGGTTTTATGACTCTTTACCACTTCTGGCTATGTGCTAAAATGAGAGGAACCAGCTCATTTGCCTTTCTTCCTGTAACATCATAAAACTCACTTTTAGTTTCACCTTCAAAAGCCCGGGCAGGTCATAAAAGGTAATAAAATGCCCTTTTGTAAGAAAGTCTTAATTAAATGGTTCCCTGGTCAGTTTAATGACATCCTGTGATTTCAGCTACTGACCTTTAAAGTTAAAAGCCAAATTTCTCACATACTGACATTTCATATGTAGACCATTTATTTATAATATAACTATCATACAATAACCATAAGCAGAGGGCAGAGCATCACAGGCAGTACTCTGCCTCCTGCCCACAGTTGGTAGTCAGTAGGGGCGGAGGGCTGGATTAAGCATGTTACTGCCTTAGGAAGGGGGGACTGGAAAGGGGATGAAACTGGTCAGGGAGTATATCTATACATCTAGAGAAGAGAAAGACAAAGTGAGGGGATAGTAAGGCTGAAGGATGAGGGAGAGAGTAGTGTAGAGGATGACCACCAAAAGGCGAACATATTGAACAAATACTTCTGTTCAGTATTCACAGAGGAGGGGGCAGAGGATGGGCCAAGGTTAAAGGACAGGGGCATTACGGGCAGTGAGGTGGACACAAGTCCCTTTACAGTGGAGAGGGTCCTTAGGGAACTAACGATGCTAAAGGTGGACAAGGCAATGCAGCTGCACGGAGTGCACCCCAGGATACTAAGGGAACTCAGAGAGGAGCTGGCAGCACCTCTAACATCCCTGTTTAACCTGTCATTTGAAACAGGGGATGTGCCAGGGGACTGGATAAGGGAAGATGCGGTCCCTCTACACAAGAGTGGGAATAGGGAGGAGGCAGGAAAGTACAGGCCTGTAGGTTTTTACTTCAGTGGTGGGTAAGGTAATGGAATCACTGTTAAACGAAAGGATTAGCAAATACCTTGTCAACAGTGGGCTTCAAGATCCAAGACAGCATGGCTTCACAGTGGGGAGGGCATGTCAGAATAACCTGATCGAGTTTTTTGACTGGGTAACCAGAGAAGTGGATCATGGAGGGGCGGTGTGCATGGTCTACCAAGAGTTTAACAAGGCTTTTGACATTGTTCCACATAGGAGATTGATAAACAAGCTGAGGAGACTAGGATTAGGTAAAAGGTTGTTAAATGGGCAGAGAGTTGGCTGACCAATAGGACTCAGAGGGTGGTGGTAAATGGGACCCACTCTGGAGTATGCAAAGTGATCAGTGGGGTGCCACAAGGATCAGTACTGGGCCCGGTCCTCTGCAATCTTTATTGGTGACATTACTGAGGGATTGGAGGGAAAAGTATGTCTCTTCACAGATGCCATGCAACTCTGTAACAGAGTGGACACACCAGGGTGGAGTGGACAGAATGAAGGGGGATCACAGAAAGCTGGAAGAATGGTCAGGAAATTGGCAGCTGGGTTTCAACACAAAAAAGTGCAAAATAATGCATATGGGGCACAAAAACCCAAAAGCAACATACAAACTGGCTGACAGGCACTGACAGTCACAGACCAGGACAGAGAGCGGGGGGGGGGGGTAATCATTACAGGTGACTAAAGGTGGCAAAACAGTGTGACAAGGCAGCAGAGAAAGCCAGCTAGATGCTGGGATGCATGGGCAGGGGCATTACCAGTAGAAGAAGGGAGGTAATAATACTCCTATACAGACAATTGGTGAGACTACACCTTGAATACTGTGTCCAGCTCTGGAGGCCCTGTCTTCAAAAAGACATAGCTAGAGTGGAAGCAGTTCAGAGAAGGGTAACCAAAATGGTACAGGGAATGCATTTGAAGACCTACGAGGAAAGCCTTAGGGAATTGAACATGTACCCTTTAGAGGATAGAAGAATGTGGGGGGATATGATAGAAACGTACAAATACCTCACGGGGAAAAACAAGGTACAGGAGAGCAGCACTTTTCAGAGGAAAAGATACTCAAGGATGAGGGGGCATGATATGAAGTTAGAAGGTGGAAGGTTCAGAGGAAATGTGAAGAAGCACTTCTATACTGAAAGAGTGGTGGATGAGTGGAACTGCCTACCTGCAGAGGTGATCGGGTCAGAAACAGTTACAGGATTCAAGAAGGCATGAGAAAGGCACAAAGGGATCTTGGAAGTAAAAGTGGGGAAGGGAGAGGAACGGGAGGCAGAGTAGGGTCTATAATGTCAAGGAGAATATAGGGCAGACTGGGTGAGCCTTGAGGCCCTTATCTGCCTACACCTTCTATGTTTCTATGTTTATATATATTTGTGTGTGTGTGTGTGTGTGTGTGTATCTATATATATTTATATATATATATATATATATATATATATAGAGAGAGAGAGAGTGCAGCTAGCACCCCTTATTCTACAGCTGCCCTTCCTTCCACTCTTCCCCTACCTTGGCACTCTCTCTCTATATATATATATATATATATATATATGTATGTGTGTGTGTGTGTGTATATATATATATATATACACACACACACATACATATATATATGATATATACTGTATATATAGTAGCACCACTATAGTTAGGGTTCAAACGGTCATGTCTATTTTAAACCCAGATTTTCGCACTTTAATAACTTTGCAACCTTTCAACCAAATCACATGAAATTTTGCATGCGCCATCGGGGATCAAAGATCTCTTAATATGGCAAGTCTTGTTCCAGTTAGATATGCAGTTACAGAGATGCAGAGTGTCAAAAAATGTGAACATTACCATTTTTGTGCAAGTCCTTTGTCGTGTCGTTTCTCCGAAACAGCTTGAGTGTTTGGTCTGATACATTTAGGGTATATTGGGCTTGGATCGAAGATGTGCTTTTTGAAGGTTTGGTGAAAAAATATTAATCAGTTGAAAAGTTATTAAAGTTAAAAGTTTCCCATTATTTCTTATGGGAAAAATTAGATGTGCTGTGTAAAAGTACTGTTTTGCTGCCACGGAAGCGGGTTTTGCTTTCGAAAATGCAGACTATAGTGTCGAGGTTCCGCCATCTTGTTTTCCATTAGTGACGTGGAAAAAACTAAATAACTTAAAAAATAGTGTGCCTTGGTAAACATCAACACTTGTGTTTACCTATCTGGGGCCCAATTAACTGGATTCTGTGATTATTTTTTCACAAAAATGGCCAGAAATGTGATTATTTTAATCGGGAGATTTTTACTGCCGCAAATTGTGGCACTTTTGCTGCAATTTGCAAAAGTACTTTTGTGAAAGTGCCACAAATTGCAGCACTGTTTCGTGAAACAACGTGGGTTGTGCTGCAATTTGCGGCAATAAAAGCTGTGCGGCTACAACAAACATTTCTATGCATTTCTGGGGCTAACCAATCCCAGAGACAGATTCCTTGGCCCCAATTAGGTAAACACCTGCTGATGTTTACCTAAGTCTAGTGTTATTTAAGGGTTTTAAACCCTCTAAGAGGAAGGGGGCCAAGGCATGGTAGTACTACATATTTGCCATACTGTATTTGCCAACATCAGGGTGCCCAATCCCTGTGTCAGCACAGCACCAGAAGCCCCCCCCCAGCACTGTGCGACACTGGGGAGCTCATTCCCAGTGTCCCAAGATATGTATACCACCACCCCAGGAGTGTGGAACACTGGGAAGTCCACTCCCAGCATACCTCTCAACCTGCTAGTACCAAAATCAGGGACACGCCCTCCGAAAAATCAGGGACAAAAGACCAAAATCAGGGACACCTTGTTTTACTCAGTGTGGTGCAGCGCCATCTCATGACACATCCATCACGCAATGTAGAACTGTACATATGTAAAGTACCTTTAGTTTATGTTTTTTAAATGTCTAATTCAGTTGCATACCATCAAATGGCGTAATAAAACACAGGCAAATGCTTTGCATGTTTATGCTGTAATTGCTCTTCATTTACATACTTGAAATTAAAGTGGAACACTGGCACTTCCAAAGAAATGTTTTTGTTTATTTTTTAGGATCCAGTGTTAAGCTAATTTCCAGGCTTTTTAAGGATCCACTGTTATTACTTTCAGACTTAAAGGAGAAGTGCACTGAATCTTTAGGTCTCCCAGTAGAAGCTGTTTTTAAATACTGTTTCAAATTATGTTATTGTTCCAGCTATCCAGGCTTTTCAGCTATCCTAGTGGGTATTTCTGATTTACATGCTGTTGGTAAAAACACTTTAGAGGCCAGCCCATTGGTGCAGTGGTTGGATTTCTGCTCCTTTGAGCATCCCATGATTGCTCACCTTCTCTGGGGAGCAGGGGGAGGCCAAGGCCCACAGTTTGCCTGACCCCGGGTGGAGGCCCAGAGTACTGCTAGTCCTGACTTCAGGAAGGGACGTCCGAGAGGTGTGGTGGACATCGGTGTCTAGCGCCTTGACATCACAGGACGCGCACCACACCGAGGGGAGAAAAAGGAGAAAAAACCTGGTGTCAGTCTCCTAGGTGATGAAGACCCAGCAGTGACCCTGATTCCCTGCACCTCCCTAACGTCCTCGGTGGTCCAACACAGCAATATTATCAGGGCACACTGCCCTGCCTCGTACCCACCTGGGGAGGGTACAGCCACTGCTCAAAGGGAACCACTGAGGCAGAATCAGGGAGGCTGTCGTGTGGGGATAGACTGCAATATGTGTCTCCTGACCGAGTGGAGACCGACACTGCGGGTGGAGTATAAACAGAAACTTAAAAAAAAACACTTTAGAATTACATAATGTAGTTTATGTCCCTGTTCTACTCTTCTATTGCTGGCACAATGCATCTGTGTTCTACTATAGAACTCTGTGGCTGAGAGGGACATAAACTATATCATACAGTTCTAAACTGACACTTAACACTAGAGTGTAAAGCAAAAACACCCACTGAGGTTCCTAAAAGGCCTGTATAGATGGAACAATGTCATGTCAATTAAAAGCAACTAAAATACTTTTCTGTCATGTAAGATAAATTCCAATAATAGTAACCCAAATAAACCAGCATTGACAGATGATCCATGATCAATAAAATATTTATTTTTTGTGAAAAGTCCTTGTAAATATAAGTCCAGCACACTATGCCTGTTACAGCAGCCATGAGTTCAACCTACTAGTGGCCCCACTATAGATTGGATTACTATAGATGGAACAATAACAGAGATTTAACTAGTACTTAAAAAACAGTTTCTATTGAGACAAATACTTACAGGCTCAGAGCAGTTCTCCTGAACAGAAATATACTGCATTGGAATGCAGCATGTGTGTGTGTGTGTGTGTGTGTGTGTGTGTGTGTGTGTGTGTGTGTCTGTCTGTCTCTCTCTCTCTCTCTCTCTCTCTCTCTCAGTTTCATTCTTAAACTAAGTCTGTGGAATGCAGGGGAAGGGGGGGGCTGCCTCCTCCAGACTGCTGTTATTTGCTTAGTTTAACCTGTGTTGCTGGCTGATATATCAGTCCAGAATTCCTAGACTTGCTAATTCTTTTGGTAGCTTAAGAGTTAAACAACACACTGGCATTCAAAAATTCCATGACAGAAGCAATTTATTCGTGACTGCAGGACAAGTAGTCTAAATTTGAAAAGTCCAAGAAAATCTGGGACAGTTGAGAGGTATGACTCCCAGTGTCTCAAAATAC